>JAKSZP010014539.1:0-210396 GCA_022478985.1 Massospora cicadina
TTTTACAGGGCCCTGATACCACTGAAACAAAGAGAAGTCAATATGATGATTGACATCCCTCAATAAAATAAAAAAGATAATTGATAAAATTATATATAAAGTAAATTTTATATGTAGAGTGCCACTATTTTCACTCACATTATTCTCAGTCCAACTTCTGCTCTTATCAGCAGAGTACAACTCATCATATAATCACAACAATCCTAGGCTTAACTTCCTCTTATCCTACTTTTCTCTTTTCTTCTCTGCCTTTTAGTATTGACATCAATAGCTTTATACCATTCTCTTAGGATTATTCTTAGAACTATAGGCTACTATATAATTTTCTCAAAGTAAAGTGCAATTTCAGCCATATGTCAGTATTTGAGATTTTCAACTTGGCTTTTTTTATCTAAATAAAATATGTGTATTATGATTAAAGGCAATAATGAAAATACATATGTACATCTTTTTTTATTAATTTCTATAAGTGGAAGTTGGTTGCAAGGATCTAATATGTTAACAAATTGTTCTATTCACCAGATCAGTGAGAAATAGATTATATGTGATAAATTACCCTTATTTATTAGCCATAAGGGCTATGATATACCCAAACTTGACTAAGAAAAAGATTTCTAACGCAACCACCCTTATACTGGAATTACACAGACAACGCTAGGGGTATTAAAGATATTATAACAAGTAGCATACTGTTTCTTATCTCCTCAATCTTTGTCAAAAATGATATGTGAGAGCTGAACTCCAAACCACTTATAAAATTACCAATATACCTACTGATAATGATATTCCATTGTTAGAAGCCCAAATTGCTTAGAATCAGGAAGTAAATAATCCCAGAGATAGGTCACCTGGTTTCCTGGCGAGTTCCTAATGGCCACTATGTGGCACAATTGTGCTGGTGTGAGTCATTGAAAGGACCATTATTTTTAAAAGCTTTACTTCTCTTGGCTAACAACTTTTCTCATCTAGTGCTACCACCATCCTGTCTAGAGATTCTGTAACTCTCTGTTCCTAAAATTGTTGGGAAATGTCCTATCCCACAGCCATGGAATAACCTGCTAGCAATAGGGTATTCAGACATAGCAGAGGAGGCTGGTATTCAAAGATCCCAGGGCTAGGATATAAAAAATTAAATAAAACCCCAAATAAACCGAAAAGGCCAGAACCTGGTCAGACCCTTAGGTGGAGTCCATCACCAGGTGGAGATCAGTGTCAAGGATCTTTGAGCTTTCGATATGCAGAGGTCCAGGTTCCATTAAAGTTGAAACAGGATTGAATAATAATTTGGTAGGCTTTTATAACCTACGTTGATTGTGACCTCCCTTAGGAGGTTGACAAAGAGGTCAAACCATATACTCATATTGTAATAAAAATGAATGGGTTTATTATAACCAGATGAGTCAAAAGAGAAGGTTGGTCTCAAAAAATCACATATAAGCAATTAAGGGGAATCATCCTCCATTGGGAGAGGCACTGCCTCCAACCTGAACAAGAGTAACTTCCCATCCATTGTCTTAATGTAGTTAGAGTAAGCTTGTATATCAGGTGAATGATTAAAAGTATTTACTGGATTTAGCAATTTTATAAACAAAAAGGGTCTCAAAGCTGAGTTTTATGACCAAACATACTGACCCATTATAATTCTCCATATAGCTGTTCATTTTACCGCTTCAAATGTAATACTCATCTGACTATCACGCGCACCCACATAACAAATTTTAGCAAATCTCGCTTGTACCCAGCGATGGTCCAGGGTGTGCTTCAGATCAGGAAGGCCTCCTAACTTTATCCTCTTGCCTCATTACGCTCAGCCTTATTTATACAATCTATCCCCAAAATGACGTTACACAATTATGACATATCGTCCAGTCATTGATATAAATGAATTTTATTTTTTGCTTGTTACATTCCATATGATTTTATTTTCTTAGTTGGTCAGGAAAGCCCCTTTTATCCTTCCCGTTATTATTTGTTGGGTGTAAAATGTTAAAACAATAGACTCTATTATATGCATACTGGGGTGTCTGCCACATTCCAGGCACCATACAAAGTTTGCTAGGAAAGATATCTTCTACTAATTTGTATCACTGGTAGCATGTGCTACTTAACTCTCTCTGGTTAAACTTATCATGTAGTGGATCATCAGGTAAACGTTAAGTAGATATACTAACAGGCCTATTCTGTTATCATAACCATTCCGCAAGTGTAACTACATCATTCTTGACTTCCTGGTGGATTACCAGGAGCTAGGAATATCCTTTTTAACATGGTATAGATACAACTTTTTAATCACTATCCTTTTTTAATATATCCCCTTTTGTTGCTTACTCCTTTATATTAAAAGACAGTCAGTAGTTGTGGTTGTGAGGCCTCCTACTAGTTATGCAGGGGCACAACATACTCAATCACCATTATATAAACTCTGAGTTTTTGTTGTGCCAGACCTTAGACTTAGTTTTATTTCATATGACAAGACATCTAAGAAAGTCTCTCCACCACACGGTGGCTTGTCACCAAAATTGTTGCAAGCACCACCCTCTCATAAACTCATACTAGTCTCAGTACAAGTAAGATAATGGATAATAAGGAGGCTGAGTTGTCAGAGCATCACAGTTAAAGAGGATGAAACGCGCATTATTATGGTGGGTTTTACAGGATGCAGTAAGGAGGGCCCGTTAAAAAGCAAGGATAACAGAGAAGCAAGACATATTTAATATGCGGAGTTATTTTGTTGCTGATGCTAATTAAACTGCAGTTAGTGTTCTTATATATTAACAATGATTCTGTTATGTTTTAAAACAACCTAAATTTGTAGCTGGTTCTACTTATTGGATAAGTTGAAGTTTTAAGTGTCTATTGTATGGAAACAATAGACTAGATGGTGATAATAGTCAAGATATAAACTCCTTGAAAATGACACTTTGAAGCTGTATTCTTCTATTACTTAGACAATTGTTTGCTGCCCCAATCCTTCTAATCTCAAGTAAATTGTCAACTTAATATAACGTAAAAGTATTAAATACAAAAAGATTTCATATTAGGTTATTAACTTATAGTAGTAAACAATTGTGTTTTATTAGTATCAACTTGGAGATAATATATAGGGTTCAATTTTAACTACATCTTACCTATAACGCCTCGTTTCCCAATGGCACTTAGCCAGAGGAACATGAAATAAGTTCGTCTGAGGGTCTACAATCCTTTCAATCTAGGGCATCTCACACGCCTCAGGGGCAGTGTCAAACTTGTAAACATCTCAAGACAGCATTCCTGATGCGTCTACAAATAGTTGAACCGTTGCTCCTCTTAAGTAAAAGTTAGCACATACCACGGCGATTTGTACCACTAATTAGTAATTAATTTAAAAACTTTATCAATTTTAAACTAATTTTGACATAAACCAACAAAGCCCATGAGCCCGGGTCATCAAGTTAACTATCATTATCAAGTCCAACTTAACCAACAAAGCCCCTGGGACCATGTCATCATAGTTGAATATTATTAAGTGGAATTGCTAAGCCGCATATCCCAAGCTCTGCATAAGCTTAGGGTATTCCTGATCAATAATCACTGATATCTTCAATATGATCCATATTAATTCAGCATAAGTTTAACTTTATTATTGCAATATAAAATAATTAATGATTAGGTCCAGTCAACTACTCAACTTTTCCCGCCTTGACTGGATAAAAGTGGCAGGTACTCTTCTTTCTGGGTAAAAATATCAAACTTCTCACAATCTTTAAAATATGAATTATATATCAATAGCCTTTTGGCCTTTGACAAACAAGTCTTCTTAAGTTTGTGCACTTCCATCCAGCATGCTATGGTCAACTCAGGCGTGTTGCCTCAATTTCTCAAGCTGGTTCAACCAGCTACGCTTCAACGGTACCCAAGAGTTCAGCTTCACGTCCTGCTGCAACTTCAGCAGTCATTGATGAACCTGAACAGGCCCCCTTGGCTTCAAGTTCTGTCCAACAAACATCCCAATAGGTCAAGTGGGATCCTCTTTCAACTATCTCCTTTACTCTTCAGGCTTCTGAAGTAAGTCAGTCCCACAAAACCCTCATCCAGCATCAATTTTCTTCAGATGGGGATCTCCTTCCTGACTTCTTATTCTCCCTTTTTTAAGTCTTCCCTTCCATCAGTCTTATTTCTTCCTAATGCGCGGGCAGTGTGGCTTCATTGTGTTTTGAAATCAATTCAATGTTGGAACTTGTAGAAGCCTACTTGTCATTTGCACTTTCCTTTGAGCCTGAGGTTGCCTTATTCATTATTTTGAGGCCAATCAGGCTTTTTTTAATAACTTGGTAGCTAGGCTTTGGTTCAAACCCACTGCAGTACATACCAATTTACACGTCATGATGGGCCATAAAGCTTGGGTTTCAAAAGATCAGTGCATCTTAGAATTATATTGAGCTCTTTGCAAAAGCCTGGTGAAACGGCTTCGTGAAAAAATATCCCACAGATGGCTCATCTGGGCACGTGCATTCGCTTACCTCCTTCCTCACTTTCCACTGAAACTGTGCCCAACTTGTGCAGGGTTTTAGATGAGGCCCATTTGCAGTTGTTTTACATGAAAGCGTTACTCCCCCCAATTTACCCCTGTCTTGAAAGCCTTCTTGCCGACTCTATCTTCCTTTCTGAGGCATTTTCTCTTAAGTTGAACCTCTCTCGCCTGTTCTGAAGTCACTTACAATGGTCTTTACCTTTCGTTCAATGCCTTTCCTAAGATGATCATACCAGAATTCCTGGTGCTAAGCCTTTTTAAGTTTAGTGCATCTCTGACTGGGTGTGATAGTCAAGAAATGTATAAGATTTGCATTTCTCTAATATTACCACAGGATGCTCAGGTTAAATCTCACCTCCTCCCCCTCTCAAAGAAGGGTTATCTAGCCCTAGTGGCGATGAGGCCTCAAATCTATGAATTAATTTTTTATGTTCTTATTTGTTAAAGTTTTTTTTATTATTTTTTGTCTTTATTCATTATTCATTATTAATATTAATATTAATATTTTTTATTTGTTGTTATTATATTTTTAATCTTCATAATATAGGATGGAACTTAGCGTGTACTTGATTCATAGCCTAGCCGCCTTGACACCTAATGGTATATACGTCTTCAGACAATATCTCCAATATAATAAGAAGAAATTTAAAAAATGAAGTCAGTTTGAGTGAGCGTCCTGCGCTATGATTTCACAATATATTACTAAGTCTCCTTCCTTAAACTTAGATAGAGTAGCTTATTTAGTCATCTTAGCTTTTCTGATTAGTTTTTTGACTAATCACATTTTGGTAAGCTTCAATTTCAACTTGATTAAGGCCTTCGCTAGCTGCTCAACATAATTATTTGGGTTGATTGCCTTGGTTTAACTGAGTACTGAATATAACAACAGAGGTAGAGCAGGCTGTCTACCATGCAGAAATTGAAATGGAGAGTGGCCCATACTACTGTGGTGTCTGATATTGTACGCAAATACAGTAGCACTGATGGAAATAGTTCATTGAATAAGGCGCCGTGGCTGCGTTTTTGCGCATTATACCAACTAGAGTACCATTCACCCGTTCTATCATACCATTAGTCTCAGGAGGTATGGTGTTAACAACACTCCCTTAATGGACATCAACTCATTTAACCGTTGCACCATCTGAGCAGAAAATTTGTTCCGTTATTCATCAAGATCTTCTGGGGCATCCATGCCTATAAATAAAACTTTTATAATAATCTTGGAAAGTAGTTAGAGATCTAAAGTCTCAAATTGTTTTTGCTTCCACCCATTTTATCATTAGACAATAGCAACAATTATGTATTTGTTGCCTAGGCTTCTTAAATGCAAAGGGCCAACTACATAAATTGACATGGTATGCCAGGCCCAGTCAGGTTTGATCAAACAATTTTTCACATCTGATTCATAGGCTTTGCAATTTGCCATAAATGTCATTTATAGAGTATATCTTGGACATGAAATCATATGGAATCCCAATAGTACCTAGATCAAATTAATTCTAGCGTTTTGGTCAAACACCCATGCCTAATGGCCTTGTGGGCTTGTTTAATAATCTCCGTTTGGTCTGAAGGTTTTGGGAACTTTTTGACGCTGCCCTTCAGGCTTAAGCTTTTATAAAACTCCATTCCAATATTTGGTGTAGGTTAATGCTTTTCAATCGCCTTTTGTAATTCAGGTGGCTTGTACCAATACTTTCGAGTAATCATTTTTTCATGAAGCTCATCAGCCAAACTGCTCAGGACAGGTAAAATAGGAAATCACAATAGTCCATCTGCTATTTGATGGGCCTCTCCAGCTCTGTGAATAATTTCATAGTCGTACGCCTACAATTTATAGCCCACTGAGCTAATAATCCCTCAGGCTCCTTGGGATTGTGGAGCTATCATAATGAGCTGTTATCCATCACTACTTGAAACTTGATGCCATGTATGTACACCCAAATTTGTTTACAAGCGTAGATGACAGCCAAAAGTTTCATTCTCAGTCACCATATAATTACCTCATGCTTATTCAGCGTCCTACTGCAATAAGTGACTGTATGCTCCTTTGCCATCATCCCCTAATCTGGGATAGCACTCCCCCAATCTCAGTCAATATGACGTCAGTTTGTATGATAAAAGGCCTGCCAAAATCTGGATATTGGAGGACAGACGCCATGCTCATCGTGGTTTATAAAGCCTCAAAGGCTTGTTGGCACTCATCTGCCCAGAAAAAATGAACTCCTCCTTGTAGAAATGCAATAAGGGCTCAGCAATCCTTGTGAACCCTTCTACAAATCCTTGATAGTATCCTACCATGCCTAAGAGTATTTGAACATCCCTCATACTCATTGGAGATTGCATTTTATAATCACCTCCACTTTTTGAGGCTGAGGACGCAAGCCTTCGGAATTAATGACAAACCTGAGGTATTCCAATTTCTTTAAAGAATTTACGTTTACTAGGTTTTATCTTCAGATTGGGCTTCAACAGCCGTTTGAACACTTGTTCAAGGTGCTCCAGATATTTGTAAAACGTTCAAGAATAGACATTGATACCATCCAGGTACAACAGTACGCAAAATAATTTAAGGTCCCCCAATATTGTCCATTACATGCTGAAAGGTGGTTGGCGCATTGCACAGCCCCCTGTGACATGCATGTTGGTTGAAACAGCCCTTGCACAGTAATCATCATGCACTTCTCCTGCTCCTCTTGAGGCAGTTCATTTTGCTAATATCCTGAGATAAGGTCCATTAGGAAAAATAATTCACTTCTTCTGAATGGTCCAGAGCAACACCAATTCTGTGCAATGGATACAAATCCTTTTTAAAAAGTCATTGAGGCGTCAATAACTAATTAAAAATTGATTGCTGTAATCTTTTTTCCTTAAGATTAAGACTGGGCTGGCCCACAGGCTTTTAGAGGGCACAATCATTCCACTTTTCAGAAATTTGTCTAGATCTTCTCTGACTCTTTCGTTGCTATACATGGGGCGCCAGATTGGCCTCATTCCAATAGGCACATGGACCCCAATGTCAACAAAAGGCTGAACTTCCTTTGCACAACCTTAATTTTGGTCATCTTTGGCGAAAAGTTCATAGTATCATTCAAACAACTCTAGTACTTCATCCTTCTGTTGTTCTGATAGTCCAGTAAATGATTCTCAAGGAATTACAAATTGTGCCCTAAGGGTTTTGATTAGTAAACTGAACTTGTAAAAATCACCAAATTCAAAAGCTGTTTTTAATTCGTCCCTCAGAAACAGATGCATGAATGAGACTACTTGATATTTTTTGAACTTAATAATTCATCTGGTCAATTTTTTCTATAGGAAATAAATTTCCCCATGCCCTGGTATAAGTATTAAAGGCGCCACACTGGGTTCCATTCAAGAATGATGCCACGGGGTTACAACCTCCCCATTAGTCCTTCTGGAATATCCAGCGTGGTTTTAGTCTTCATAACCAGTTGATGACCCTTATCTATTGTCACATCCTTAATCACCTGTAGAGGTATTCCTCAATTTTTGTTTATATCGGTTGGAATGGGGCGTCTTGGATTTTCCCACTGAATATATCCTACTGGTATTATCCCATCATCATAAGATATAATGATAAATTTTTTGCAATGGCTAGTGGGCTTTGAGTTGTCATGAGAGTAATAAATTGGAAGTGATTGACCCAAAATCCTCAAGATGTTTTCTTTAGATTGCATGAGATCCCATAGATCCTTAGAAAAATAGTTCTAATTAATATGTCATAGTTGGCGTTGGGAAGCACTATTGTGGGTAAAGCTACTACAAAGCTCCAAATTGCAGTGGCAAGCCGATGAAGCCTTCTTCACTCTTATTGCTGTTGGGGCCCGTGGTCCCATATTCCCAATTGTGGTCATTGTCCAGAGAAATTTACAATTCCTTATCCAACTTCGTGGAAAATAATGTTTACAGGTTCTCCGCTATCAACAATAGCTACAAAGTTGATCTTGTTGACCAGAATATCCACGTAAGTGCACTCAGAGTATTATGAATCAATAGAGTTTACTAAGTAAATATGGGAAGATCCAAAGAGTTAAGAGTGTGCTTCAGAGTATTTCCAATACTGGGACATATATTGATGAATGTGTCAATTGGCATAGCTATATTCACCGCTTTCAAGCTTGGGGTATCTGCTGCATTGCTCATCCCTAAAGCTGGAATGTTCTCAAGCATCTGTTGCGCATATGGTTTAGCAACTACTTCAGAGGCTTCAGGTATGACAACCTTACTCCAAGAGCGAGTTACCACATGTACGTTTGTAATATCTTCATTCAATACTAAAATAGAATTTGTTTCGTTGGTAAACAAGGCCCTGTGGCCTGCATATTCTTGTCAATCAGGTGTGTTTGGTGTTTCAGGCACAATATAGCGTCCTGTAGCTATTGTGCTTGTTCTTTTCCCTCCTTCTGCGCGTTATCCAGAAGGACTACATTGACACTACGCTGAAGAAATTAGGAAGCAAAGTGTCCTTTACAATTGCACTTATAGCAAGTTATCTCATTAAATGGGCGTGGGGGCCCTTTTATTTGAGGTTTGCTCAGTTTTCTCAGGCGGATCACTGTCAGTCTTATTTATTTCTAAAGGAATTCCAGCAGAGGCAGCAGGTCCTGATCTGTTCCCAGTATTTAGGAGGGCTGCATGTTTGTGAACATCTGTGCAGATAATTAAAAAACTTGGATGTTGCAACTTTTTGCACAAAAGTAGGCAATAAAGTGTTTGACAAATTTTGGTAAGGTTGTAATGCATGCTATAATGAAATTTTAGTGTCAAAATTGACCAAAGCCTTTGCACCTAAGTTAACTTGAGCTTCACGATAAAATTGATCTGCTAATTTGTCAATCACTTCATCTTTTTTAAAGTAAATGTTCATGAAGTTTGGTTTTCTAGTCAACTTTTGTTCTGGACCTCCAAATTCATGAAGTAAAGCCTCTTTGACTTTGACGTAGGTTAGTTTTTCGCCAATTTGAGGCATAATTAGCTCAATGCTACACTCATCTAAGCAGCTGATAATCTTGGCCGCTTTGTTATGGTCACTCGCCCCATACATGGTCATTTCAAAGCATTTGACAAATGTGGCTACACTTAACTCTTGTCAGAAAGCAGGCAGGTTTGACAGTTTGTAATTATTGTTTTCCCATACATGGCTATCATGATTACTTCTTTGCTGGCTTGAGCCTGGCGTGCTAGGGCGCTGAGGCATTGTATTACGGTTAGAGGTGTTGGGGTTAGCCAAAGTAACCATATTTCTAGGCATTTGTTGACATGGCCCAGAGTCCGTTTCAGTAGCTACTTCTGAAGCTTCATCCTCATGGTATTTGAAAGTGTTTCCAGTCAAGTTTTGAATGGCACACTGGCAACTCCCATCACATAAAGATCAGATCTAAAAGTTGATTTCATTTTTAATTGATATAATTTGATTACTTAACTTCAATTTCGCAATTTCCTCATTCAGGCTAGTAATTTGTGGTTGCTAGATGAAAACCTTTTGGTAATTTTCCTTAAATGCCTTCTTGAAATGGTTTACTCCTCCATGAAAGATATTGTTTGACTCATTACTAGAGGTAACATCCCTTTAAGATTATCAATCTGTCAATTAAAATGATCATATAGTTTAATTTTTTTTCATTCTCAGCCTGTTGACCTTCAAATTGTGTGTGATAATAATTGATTTTTTTTGTGTACTTATCCTTCATCTGCAAAAATTGGGTGCTCAGTCATTGATACTGGTCACACAATTCATTTTTATGGTTTAATTGCGCCTCTTTGGCTCAATGATTAAGACTCATGAACTCTGAAGCATAAATGGAAGTCTGAGTGATATTGCTAACCTTAATATTTGGTAACTCCTCTTTCCTTTAAGAAGTTGTCAAAGATGGGATGCAATCTGTTGTTTAGCTCTTGCATTAATTTTACTACCTGATCATTAGCCCAAGTGGCCACTTTTTAATTTGGCTTTAAACTATAATGGGCCTCAGCAAATTTGGCTTCTAATCGCTCATTAAAGATTTGGCCCACCTGGCTGGAGCTGTGTAAAAAGTTTACCAACTCGGTGATGGCTGCATGATGGCGGGCATTTGTCATCTGAAATTTTGGAGGCAGGGTGTACAAGCTCATTTTAGTATTGTGCGATATTCTCTATTCCAATTACATTGTTTTGGATTTGAGCTACACTCAATTGATATTGAGCTAGATATTTCATCCACAATAAATCTTGTTGTTGTTGGCAATAAAAAGGATTGCTACTATTGTTTGCGGGCCCTTTCCCCATTTGATAACCTCTTAACAACTGATGTTCAAGATGTTCCAGCTCTTCATGTGAAATGTATACATTGGGGTAGATAATAATGGGTACATCGTTTCAGTTAATCTGGGACACAGTCATTTCAGTATTCCCATTTGGCCCAGTAATGGTTCTGAATAATTGATTGGAATTGCTCCCCTGTTTGGAGTGGCACCATCTGCATTTTCAGCCATTAATTCCACTTGTTGATTTTTAGGCCTACTTCAATTAGGCTGGTTCTACTTCTGGGATAAGTTGGAGTTTCAAGTGTCTATTGTATGAAGACAATTAACCAAACGGTGATAATAGTCTAGATATAAACTCCTTGAAAATGACACTTTGTAGCTAAATTCTTCTTTCAAGACTTGGACAAGGGTTCGCTCCTGATCCTTCTGATCCCAATTAAATCCTTGATTTAATACAACATAAAAGTATTAAATACAAAAAGTTTCTATATATAACTATTAACTTGTAGTAATAAAAATTGTGTTTTATTAGTATCAACTTGGAGATAATTTATACGGTTCAAAGTTAACCACATCTTACCTATAATGCCTCATTTCCCAATGACACTTAGCTGGAGGAACAAGTAATAAGTTTGTCTGAGGGTCTACAATCCTTTCAACTCTGGGCATCTCACACGCCTCAGGGGCAGTGTCAAACTTGTAAACATTCAAGACAGCATTCCTGACGCGTCTACAAATAGTTGAACCGTTGCTCCTCTTAAGCAAAAGTTAGCACATACCACGGCGATTTGTACCACTAATTAGTAATTACTTTAATCAAAAAATTTATCTATATTAAACTAATTTTGACACGACCAACAAAGCCCATGAGCCCGGGTCATCAAGTTAACTATTATATTCTAGTCTGATTTAACCAACAATGCCCCCTGGCTCATGTCATCATAGTCAATTATCAAGTGTAATCATTAGGCTGAAGATCTTAAGCTTTGCATAAGCTTAGGATATTCCTGATCCATGATCACTGATATCTTTGATATGATCCACAAAAAATAAAGCATAAGTTAACATTATTATGTCCCTATCAAATATTCAATGATTAGGTCCAGTCAACTACTCAAAAGTATCAAAGTTAATCACCTTTTATCATTTATATTCATATAATTATGGTTATATCATTAGATTTATTCTAAATAGTATTTAGGTAATTTTTTATGGGTGAAGAAATTTGGTGTGATTTAATTTGATGATATGCCCACAACCAGCTACTTCATTTTTTAGTCAATGATAGATATTTTTATCTACATTAAAGGTCTTTACCATATGTTTACTAATTTACTCTTACATAAGAACCACTATTGTCATGATATAGCACATACATGCCTATCAAAACTGTGGTAGATTGGTCTGAAGTCCAATGTCTGAGTCAAACTCATTGACTTCTTTAATTCATTGGTATTATAAGCTTCAGTCTGAAGTTTTAATCAGCATAGAAATTAAATTTTTCAGACAATGCTGTGTCTCCATCTCAGCGGCGTCTTTCAGGCAAAGTATAGTAATAGGGTAGGGATGAGTGTTGGCAGAATACTGAAGTGCCAAGGAAAGACTTGGCTTCCTTCAGAAGTACTCTAATACCCAAGATTGGATCCACAGTCCTCAAGGCATCGCTATTATGATGATACATAAATAATAGCCACACAGGGATAAATGTGGAAAGTATTGAATTATAAACAATATTTCTGCCCAACCACTAGGCTGAGCAATGGCAGTAATCTTGACCATACTTCATGCATTGAAGTCAGGATAATGGGGTCAGCGGGAGGAGGCTGTTTCACCCATTTGTGATTTTCATTCAGGTCATACTTTCAACTCATTGAGACATCCGCTTGATAACGAAGGGTGACAATTGTTTCATCAGGTTCTATCCCAACAGTTTCCCCTTAAATAGCATCCACCAAATCAGCGTTCCCATTTTCTCCATAACAAAAGTAATTTAGATTAAATAATGGATCAATAAGATCCTCTTGATTTACATTTGGGCCATATTCTTGACTCATTTGGACATAAACTTAGAAAAAATGGGTGATAATAGTTTCATTGAGTTCAATATTAACAATATCCCCATGAGTAGCACCTGCAAATAAAGCGTTTTTATTTTCTTCATCTAGTGATGAATTAGATTTAATGATTGATCATTATGCTCATCATGGTATTCCAGACGTTCATTCTCCTGGTCAGGGGCAATGTACGAAACTCATAGAGAATAACTCCTAAAATGTTTTCGCTCTGAGGGAGGGTATAGCAGACATAATTAATGTGATGGCCACGTCATTTACCAAAAAATAATTGATGCCTTTATTGATTGGGGTAGTTCCTTTTGGACAGCCTATATATAGAAAATCCAAAAAATCTTAAAGGTTTTAGCGAAATTGAAGGTTTATTAAGGATATAAAGAATTAACCCAGTACACTACCATCAGCAGAGCGCTGGGAGTTTATAGTTGGAGGGAATTGAGGGCTAGGGACTGTGAATTAGTCTTTACAACAAAATCGCGCAAAATTCTCCAAAACTATATTACATTTGTACTATGATCGGCTTGCACATTGTGGATGCCCCATTTTTGCAGTTCCCACTGCTGAAATTTTCTCTTCCTCCAAGGTTCTATCATACTTGCTTATCTCACAATTTTCCTAACAAAATATTCCATATCCTAGGAGGGGTTTCCGCCATTTAATTTCTGTTGGCACTACTGTCAGGATTTCGGCCTTGAGCTTTCACAATTGTGCTCAGATTTCATCGCAGATTTTCTCAATTTTCATGACATAAATTTCAGTTGAATTAAACTTTGCGGTGGAAGCGTTCCTTTCGCATTTTGGCTTGTTATAAAATTGAGACAATGGGCCTTGGAAGAAACTAACGCTCATTAAGGGTGTGCCTTAAATCTGCTATCTATTTTAACAGAAGAGCTTAGGCACATTATCCCTTATTTTATTGAATAGGGTGAATTGAATAATCTAATTTTATGGGTGCAGCAGGAATCCTAGCAAGTGTCTTAGATACAGTAGTTGAAATGGACTTTTTCTAGCTACAAAATTGTAGCTTATGTTGGATAAAAACATGGCGGTGGAGCAAGTTAACTTCAATATTTGGTCTAGTCCATCACAATCTTTTTGGATGTTCACTAGAGAGCCATTGAAATGCTTGACATTTCTGTTGAACTTTTGATGGCAAAATAGTCATTTTTACTCCACAGATAGTCATTAATTCATTTAGTGTTTGGTATGATATGAAAAGTAAAGTTGTTCCGTCGTCCATGAGGGTAAACTGAGGACTACCATGCTGATGGATGATACAATCTATGATGAATTTTAAAGAAGTCACTGCACCTAAATCTTTAACCGCTTGAGCTTCCATTTATCCTTTTGGTAGTCTGCGGCTACTATGATGTACTTGATTGGTTTATGTCAGTAGGAAAGAGGCTTACAAGGACATTGGAAATCATGTATCTTGCGCACTGAGGCTTCACCAATCAATAGGAGGTTTATTGAGAGTCTTCACCTGGCATTGAGGACAGAACAATAATGTTTGTTGATTAAGTGTATGCTTTCTCTTAGTGGCGTATTTTAATAATTTACTCATTTTTAACCCCATGTCAAACTGCGTTATGCGCGCTATTTATAATATTTGAATACTTTGATGGTCCAGAGATCTGAAATAGTTCTTTCAATTTTATTGAACATTCGCCATATACCTCACGGAAATATTGTCTCTCATCTCATCTAGTGTTTGATTACTTACAACGTTTCATTGAGATACTTAATGCTGATCATCTTCTCACACATTAAGTCTGTGAGCTCTGCTGTTATGGTAATTGTAGGTAGCCATAGTAGACAATCTACTTTCTGGTGTAATACTCAAGGGCGGTGTATATTTCAAAGTTATAAGCCTAAAGATTGATAGCCCAACCACAAGACGCATCTATGATTTCTAAAGGTTTTTCAACCAGCATAATGATAAGTTATTGGCATAAATATAATTTCACATCATTTAGCTACCAAAAAGAGTTTAAAGCGTAGATTAAAACCATAACTCTCACTCCATAATGGTGTAGTTCCACTGATGACAAAAGTAATCTCCAGATGCAGTAGGTAATATGGTGCCCACCATTTTCAACATCCTGATATGAGAAAATTCCCCTATGTAGGAGAGGGAACATTAACTTTGTACTATAGCTTCTTTTTAAAGTCTGGGTACTGCATTATTGTAGCGTAGATTAAACCTGTCTTAAAGGCGCTGAAAAACAAGCTTACACAGTTCAATCCAGGTTAACGGTGTGTTAATATTTTAAAATCCATGTAGGTTTTTTCATACATATAAAGCCAGGAATAAAATATAGTAGTATCTGATCTTGACTAAAAACCTGTACATCCCGCTTATTTCCTGGCTTTGCCATTTTAATGGCTTTCACCTTGGCGTACTGTGGCCATAAGTCTTTGTAATCTATCATTAACTTGAGGTAGTCTATTAGTTCTTTAATATGATTTAATTTCTTGGGTTTTACCACCATGTTGTTTGATGAAAAGTTGGTTAAGCCCACTTTCAGATGTCCCAAGCGTATTAAATCTTTGGAAGCATATGTTGTATTTTTAGATATAAAAAGACGCATAAATTATAAAGTCACCTAAAATTCTGTCCATTTTGCGTTGGATTGTTGCAAGGAGAAATACAAAGTCCTGATATCATTTAGGTGAGCGGGAAAACCCCTTGAGAAGTGATTAATGTGCACTTTCCTTAATCAGCTTTTGGCTGCTTGATTTCCTAATATCTTGACATTAATTGTTAGAGAAAGTATCTGGCGCCACTTAAGCTGTCTAACGCGTCATTGATTATTAGTAACTGGTTAAATTCATCCTTCAATATAATTTTCAGTTTTTGGTAATTTATAACAGCCTAATTAGTACCATTTATATTCTTAAAAAACAGAACTGACAGATCCCAGTGACTCTTAATGCTTCAACATTGCTATTTAAGAAGCTTTTCAATTTTCTTGGATTTTAGTCCCTTACAGAATGCAAGTGTCAGAACAGATATGATCAAATGGGGCATGTCTCTCATAATCAGGCAATGAATAACGCTGTGGACGCATCCTAAGTCATGGTTATTGGTAGCGAGGATCTCACTTTGATTTTTTAAATAAGGCTAAAGCTCAGACTTTTAATCTCTATTCTATCAAATTTGGGTTTACCTAGGGATAACCTTCATCATCTCAGTCAAAGACTCTCTATAAAGACTGAACACTAATGAATCAGAGGTGAAATTTATGAATCTCATTTACTTGAATCAACTGTAGATAGGCTACTACTTGATGTCTCTGCACCTTCAAAAGACCATTATGAATATTGTCTAATAAAAATTTTATCTCCCCGTGCCCTGGTAGAATCATTCAGGATCTACAAGTGGCTCTAAAGTTAAACGCTGTTAAGGAGAGAGTACTTCAATATAAAGTCCTCCAGCTATTCCTATTCTCAACTCAATACCTACAAAAACTTGATGTCTAAAGGGTATCATAAAACTGCAGCTTAAGCGTAGCAGTAGTCCAATGTATTCCTAGATATGATTGGGTAGATCTCTAGCTCTCTTCCTTGGCTATCAATAGCAGATGAGGAACACTACATCACATTACGTGAGGCTTACATTAGTTATAAGCGGAGCCCTTGAGTATACCATTCAATGCAAAGTAAGTTGTTATCTCTATCCAAAGATTCTAAAAAATTTGATATATCAATAATTAAGCTAAAATTACGCATGACCTCAATCTGATTAAAATATTGCACTTATGGTTGAGCAACATGTCTATTGGATGCTGAAACAGCATTTGATCAAAATAATAGTGGCAGTGAGCTGTAAACACCTCCAAAAAAGGTGAATCCTGGGACAGCTGTGCTGTACATTACTTAGTAATTGACATTTGACTTCAGCGGTGTTGAGAAATTGATATAACTAAATGATAAGTCACCTATCCGGTGGATTGTATTTATGAGTCAAGGTGAACCTCAAGATTTGAGAGGGAGATTATGTCAATGCGAAGCAAAACGATAAAAGTGAAAGTAATTTAACAAATTAAGGAAATTCCGCCAAAGCCTTGATGATAGAGTGAAACCTCTAAAATTGTAGCAATTATGGAATTACTAAGCTGAAGGGTTGAAACAGACTAGGGATACCATGTATTAAGAGTTGTGTGAGAACTATAGGAGGGAGGTTTTTGGAAGTAAGAAACCTGGGAAGGTTAATGGAACTAGCCATTATTAATATATTATATAAAAGGGTATCATCAGTGCAATAGCTTCTTACATATTTACTCTATTATTACTCTTTATTAAGGATCAATGAACATCATATCACTTGTCCGTTGCTCATTGGGTTTAGCCTGTGCAACCAGCTCCGTGGAATCAACCAAATCCTCCAAAAGTTAACAAGTGGTGTTCACTACAGGGGCCCATTTTTCAACATCTTAAAATTTCATATTCGCCAAGCAATGGCGCAATCATTTACCCTTGATGGGGTACTGCCTCAGTTTATTGAGTTATCTCAATATGCATAACTGAAACTTGCCTTGGATAGATTACTCCAGGCTCAAAAAATGCTTTTACAAGACTATATGGGGATAACAGACCAGCTCAATAAGGCCTTTCACCAGATGCACCTGGTGGGTTGCCAAGCCAGCCAGCTTGACAACCGCTTAGGTGACATGACAGAGCAGCTAAACTGTGCAGTTTTGTAAACTGGACAATAGCGCTAGAGAGGGAGGGGTATGCATTGACAAGATGTTCCTATTTAATTGCAATGTAAACACCCAGATTTTTTAATCAGTTTGAATTTGCAGTAGAAGGGGCTTCTGATTTGCAGAAGCTAAACTATAAATATCTGCTATGGATTTTGAGAGCGCTGACCAGGTCATATTTGATACCTTAAGGATAATACCATAGCATATCAAGAAGTGAAAGAGACTGTGATCCGGATGTTTGGGGTTTGGCGAAAAAGGCATGGCTCAAGGCAGAGTCTTTGATGACACAGTTTCAAAATAATGAGTTCTTGGTGAAGTTCACGGACTGATTCACATCTGAGGCTCATGTGTTGGTGGGAGAAAATATCTTTGAGCTTTTGTGTGCCCATTAGGCCACCCAGTGCAGGCAACTTTGCAGGATGAAACCTGGGGTACTGCCCCCGCTGCACTGGAGCTGTGCAAATATAAGCACTATAGAAGTGGACCCAACCATGAGTGGGGTGGCTCACATCACCCCAAAACAGACATATTCCTCACTGTTTGGTATACCAGGTAGCAAAGGCTACCCAGAAAGCTCAGAAATATGCCTCCCATTCCTTGCTGAAAAGAATGAGACCAGACTGACCCCCAAGTTGGACTTACTTAAAGAAAGAGGATTGCCATAGCTTTACAACTATTTTTAGCCGTCGCTTAACTGAGGCCAGGGAGCTTGTAGCATAAATTCCTTCTTAAGGGAAGAAACGCTAGTTTCTGGCAAGCCATAGACCATACATCACCTCCCCCCATATTGTGCATCAGACCCTGAACCCCTCCTTGTCTGCAAGAAGACTTGGTTGGGCATATTCCGTCAGGATCTCTGGCCATGCGAGATAACCAAAGGATAACTTATACCCCGGTTGGTATGCTTCATACCATAGGAGAACACTACTCCACACAGCATCCGCTGATGAACACTCCGTAAAAATGTGTTTTGCTGTCTCCTCCCCTCTTCATACCTTACAGGCATACAGAAGGTCATCCTCCTTATTCCTACTCCACTTACGCAGAGTTTCCAGTGACCAAGATGTTGCTGCGGAGGTGGAAGAGAAAGTTCTGAATTGGTATAGACCAGCATCCCTTAACCCTCCTCCCCCACAGGTCCATCAGGCCAGGTCACATTTTGCAAGTGATCCAGGACAAGTACGTTGAGCAAATCTCTAAGTCTTGTAACTTTCAGAACCTGGCAGTTGTGAAATCTGAGAGGCAGACACCGCTATCTCACCCCACCTTGAGCTAGTCCTGAAGGACGCAGAGTCTTTCCCATCTGTGGTATCTCTAGCCATCTCTTCCTCATGGGAACACCCACCGATCCTGCCCTCCATGACCTTCTGAACAGGCTTCACCAGCCTCTAATTCAGCCAGAGAAATAATTGCTTTCCTCAAGCAAGAAGGCATATCAGATGCTTCCACAACATCCCATGCCTTCCTTACCAGCATCTTGGAGGCACTAAAAACATTATCTGCTTCCACCCTAAGCACTCTTCAGCCATCATAATCAAGGAGGTCCCCCCAGTGAACCGCCCTGATAAAGTGCTTAAAGGCCTTGCGCAGATGAGGTTTATCTCCAGTCCCTAAGCTCATCCCCAAAGGGGAATCGCCTGGATCTTTTTGATGATTCACTCTCCACCCTCCAATCTACCCTTGATTCCCGCCCAAGCTCTATAGTAACACTCAGTAGCCTGGTAGGTTCCCCACGCTTAGAATGGCCGCTGATTGATGCTTCAGCTGACATCAAGATCCTCGTTCAAACTGTCTTTGTAAGCCCTAGAGAGGAGCTCTCCAATATGGAGCCCAAAAAGATTTTTCCTCCTGGGTGACCCGTGTGATCCATTTCAGCTGCAGTGCTTTGATCATACTTCCAAAGTAACGAGACCGATTCCCCCTCTTCACCTCTTGACACAAACTAGAAAAACTGGTTTTTGAGCCCGCCATTGCCAAATGAACTTGATGATTGAACTCTGCATTCTCCTGATGGAAGATGCCGGCAGTGCATCAAATCTGGCAATGTACCATAGTCTGGAAAAAATGAAAGTGTTCATGACAATGGATCTGCCCCAATAAGATTTGTTGAGACATTGCCACTCTAAAGCTTCTATTTTGAGGTCCGCTTCAAGTTTGAGCCAAATTTTGTGTGGCAATGCCCATCCAGGGATGGGACACTCAAGGTACAGAAACTCCTCCCCAGTTGCCATCCAGGGGATTGAGCTTTTTGATGGCACTTCCAACGTCGCCATTCTGATGATGGGCCAAGCCCTGAATTTTTACAGATGGACCTTTGCATTGCTTGCATTCTGGTACATCTTCAGAATTTTCATCACCTCCTTCTCCTTCTCCTCTGACAAAACATAAATCCATGTATCATCCACAAACATTAAATGAGAGTACTCCTTGCCGTTAATAGAAAGTTTTCTCTGGTCCAACTTTCTGAGAGCCACTGAAATGGTCTCCATTGCAAGAGCAAACAACAAGGGAGATAGAGGGTCTCCCCTGATGCACGCCCCTAAACACCTCAAAAAGGTGGGAGAGGACCCTATTGATATTGAAAACTGATGAGGCTCCTCATAAATCTCTTTAAGCAGTCTCAAAAATTCCCCATGATTCCAACCCTAACTAACACTTCTCAAAGAAACTCATGATTCACCCAAACATACGCCTTCTCTTGATTAAGAAACAGTAGACACACCCTCTGGTCATACTGCTTACTTGCCCATCTTTCTATCAGGTGAAGCATCATCAAGTTGTCTTAATTAAGCGTCCTGAAATCACCCCATTCTGCTCTTTCCCAACATCGTCCACCACAACCCCTTTAGTCGATTGTTTAAGATCTTCATTAAGATCTTATAGTCATCATTTATGCAAAGATAAAGGCCAATATTTAACTTTTTCTCTCTCGTTGCAATCACTTTTGCAACTTATTCAATTCAAGTCTGATTCTAGTTTGATAATCTCACAGAGGAGATTAGTCTGCGCCCATGTCAGGGAGCAGTTGAGCAAGTAAGGTAAGAGGAGCAGGTGGTAGGCCCGCGGCCTCAAATATTCGAAAACGCCCCAGAGAAACTGGTGGAATAGAAAAAAAATAAAAAACCGGCGGTCGTTATTTCCCTGGAAATCCTCACTTGGCAAGCGCGATGCATCCAGTACTTCAACACGCTGCACTCCCGCCACTCTCATCAGTGGAATATGGAGTCCATGTGTTTCTGGACATCCAACAAACAGCTTTATGGGAAAAATTTTGTGGGGATGTGCACACCTTTTTCCCCACTGCGGTGTACATTGCACCTCACTCCATGTCACATGGTTGGCTGGACCTCAGTTTTGAAAACAAGGAGGCAGCAGATGAAGCTGCTGCAATGCGTGTAGTGATTAACCTCCCCGAAGGGCAACAGGTTGTTGAAACCAAATGCACCAGATGGACAAAATCCAACCAAATTTCCTCACGTTTGACTTTTTGCCTACTACGGTAAAACATGCCATTTTGGAGCAGCACTTGAAAGATGGTCTCACCATATATGGCAAAATACAATCTTTCGAGATGCAACGCTTTACGCTGATGCCAAACCTGTGCACTGGCAAAGCCATCTCAGTTCTGACCCCAACTGAGAAGATTTCAAAGGACCTAACCCAGATCCCGCACTCCACATATATCAATATTGAAGGGCATACCACCCACCCTTTCTGAGTAACCATGGACAGCGCACCCCCCATCTGTACCCACTGCAACATGTTTGGCCATAAGGCACATGCATGCCCCACCAAGGAGGGCATCACATTCCAAGAGCACCCCTCAGCGGCCATGGCCAGCGGAGAGGCGCACTACAAACCAACCACAAGCACTAAAGAGGCTTTCCCGTGGGGAGCACAATGCTGCTACCTACTGGTAAAACCTATCTCCCCGCAAGAGCGGAAGAAGGCCAAGCAGCCTGCAGGGCCGCGGCCAAGGAAGCGGCCAAAGTCACCACCACTATCCCACACTCCCAACGCCAGGAGGACATCAAAACCTTTATGGTGGAAGCAACTTGGGAATCCCTCAACCAATCACATTGGGAAGCCCATACCAATTGGGCCACCCAATCTGAGGATCCGATTGGTGACTTGATCTCACCCAATATTTGCAACCAAGCTCCAGTTGAAACTGACTTGGGGTCCAACATACCTGAAATTTTTTTTGACCTGAACTTTGGTGCACCAAACTCATCCGCACCACAAAAAATTCGTTCAACGTTAGGAAAACAAAAAGCAAAGGCAAAAGCCAATGCAAACCTTTCTGTTAAAATTAACAAAACTACTGATAGCGTTGCTGCAAACACCCACGCTGCTGTGAAGGCCCGTGGGGATCTAGAGGAGGCTAGTGGGTCCAGGTGCCCACCACCTCGCACCTAAGGTGTAATGGGGGAAACCCTCATTTTAGGGATGTTGAATATCGCTGGACTCAAGGCCTCGCCGTCCTGGGCTAGGAAACTGAGTTTTTTACAAAAAATTTTACCTGTGGATATTCTGGCCATCCAGGAGTCCCACTGTCCATGAGGTTCCAAGGATGCTTGGAAAACCATGCTCCTCCCATCACTATCCTTTTGGTCAGAGCACTGTGGGGTGCTAGTTCAGAAAAACAATTTTTTAAAATTTTTATTGTCAAAATCCTTCTTCAATGGTTGAGTCCTCACTGTCACTTTCTCATGGGCTGACGTGGCGCATGCTATCATCAACATCTATGCCTCAACCTGTGCATGAGAGCATCAGGAATTTTTCTCATCAGTCAAATCCCTCCCATTACCCCCAGACCCTTTCATAGTCGGCGAAATGAACTGTTGGCTAAACACACCCATGGACTGTTGGCCTCCCTCCTCCCACGCCCCCCAGGGTCATGTAGAACTTCGCGTTCTAAAGGCCATCCTTGGGTTAATAGATGCGCTGCTGCAGCAAGCCCTGCTGCTCGAAAACATGACGCGCCCCCACGTCCACAATGGCCAAATAAGGTCCATGACCTGCATCGACCTTATCCTCACACCAGCGAAATTCCAACCTCACATTTCCCACTTCCAAACAACAAAAATTGAATTCTCCGACCACCAGCTGGTCTTGATATTCTACCACCTACCTGTCACAGTGGCTCAGGCCCCACATTGGTGCAAACTCCGCCATCCCAAACTTGCGTCACCAGGATTTTTCACTTGGGTGGAATCAGCAACTTTAGCAAAAGAGTTTGTTACACCGTTTTGTGCGGACCCCATCTTCACATGGTCAGCCTTAAAAGAGGATACCATCTGCCACTCTCGTCACCTCTCCTCCTGACGCTCATGAGCCACATCAGCCATCATTTCGCGCGCTCTGGCAGAGTTGGCATGCCTGGAGTCCAACATCCCAGCTACAGGCTACAGCCCTGCATGGGGCTAGAAGTGGGCGGAAGCAGCCGCCCACCTCAACGCGCTTGTAAGGCAACACAAACATCGGGTTTGTGTTCAGTACAGGGCCAAACACATTACAGAGGGCGACAAGTGCACCACATATTTTTTTAGAAAAATTCTTCGCACCATGCCAGAGTGTGGCCTGCACACAGGTGTGAAGATCGGATGATTCCATCGCGGATATTCCAGCCAAAGTGGCAATTGAAAACAAAAGTATTACTCCAAGTTATACCGATCCAATCCAATTCAGCTGGCCAAAGTGGCGGAATTTTTTGACCAAACCCACATCTGTACCAATTCCCAAAACCCAGAAATATTGAATTTGATTACTCTAAATGAACTATGGACAGCCATCTGCAGTGCACCAAATCAGAAATGCCCAGGCACAGATAGCATTCCATATGAATTCTATAAAAAGTACTTCAAATATATATCCCTACTGCTGCTTGCCTCACTTAACCAGAGCCTTCTGGAAATGCGCCTTCTACCAGGAGGACAAGAGGCCTTCACCGTCACATTCTTCAAGAAAGGGGACAAGCTAGACTTAGCCAACTGGCGCCCCATTTCTTTAACTAACACGATATAAAAATTCTAACTAAAATCATGGCTAACCAGTTAGGGATTGTAGCATCTGCCACCATCTCCCCAGAACAATTCGGTTTCATACCCAGAAGGTCCATTTGGGACAACGTGCACTCTGTGGCTAACGCATGCCAGTCCACAGCCTCTGAAGCACTTGTATTCTTGGACCAACAGAAGGCCTATGATAGAGTAAACTAGGATTACCTCAGGGCCTGCCTCCATCAATTCCGCCTACCCCTTCGCTTCATCAACTGGGTAATGCTGCTCACGGAATCTGCAACAATGGCAGTGCGTGGCCCTGGCTTCCTAACAGAAGTAGTCCGCCCTCAAAGGGGCTTACGACAAGGGGACTCCTAAACCCACTCTTATACAACTTCAGCCTTGACACACTACTTTGAAACGTGAATGCCCAACTCACTGGGGTCCATGTATCAGGCCAAGCCCCAGTCAAGATGATGGCATTTGCAGATGACTGTGTGGTTGGGGTGTCTAATAATAAAGACGCACGCGCGCTTGAAGCTCTCATCCAGGAGTATTCCCGGGTAAGTAATGCTGCACTGAACGCTTCCAAAACCGAAATCATCCTCCTTGGTCGGTATCAAACCTGCTGGGCCCCAGCAACCAGTGCCCAGCCCGGCCCATCTGCTCACACGCGTGCTCGCCCTCCCTGCTCACCCCACACCGCCCCACTAGTGCTCCCCTTTGTGCCACGCCCTACCTTAGGGCCTGTCCGCCATCTGGGCGTGTGGGTGGAGGCAGGCAGGTATGCATCAGCAGTAATGGAAAGTCGTATTCTAGACAACGTGATAAAGTGCATCGCCCTCTCAGAGCCCACCCTACTTCCCTTAATGGCATGGTTGTTTTAGCCAACTCTATGCTCCTCTCCAAAGTCTGGTTTGGAGCCCGAGCCATCCCCTTCTCCCCAGGATTTTTCAAATCCTTGTATGCCCTTCTGCAAGGATAGCTTTGGTCAGGCCGCCCACCACCAGTACGGCTAGAGGTCATGTTTGGCCCTCATCATTATGGTGGCATGGGCCTGCTTGACTTCAAAGCCCATGCTGCCAAAATCCTGGGCACCTGGATTGCAGCCGTTACCGCCCCTACGCTCCCCTCCCAACACTGGTCCCGCGTGGCCCACTCCAACTTCTCCCGCACCTTGGGCCTTAACAATCCATCAAACCCTCACTCCTTGATGAAGTACCTGGCTTCACACCCATCGGCCACAGGTCCTCATGGGACTAAAACCCACTACAAACGAATCCTCCTCTCCATGCGGAGCGCTAAGTGGAGAATTTGTATTAGCGGACACACAGCCCAGAGAGGCCGCCCCTCTCCTCAGTTCACACAAGAGGTACAGGGGCTACCCATCCAAGATTGTGTGATACCCACACGGCCCCATGTACTATCCAGGGTGGACTACCTGGACATGATGGACATCCCTTACTCCATTGAGACCCAAAAAACTATCTGGAAATATGCACATCATCCTCTGTTGCAGCCTCAAATCCGTTCCCATGTGTGGCGCTGCCTGAGGCGGGTGTACCATACAGCTGAGCGCTCCAACGCTTTACACTCATCCTGCGTCGTGTGTGGCCAGTATGGAACGCTGTTCCACCGCATGGAGAAGTGTCCTACCTCTAGAGTGATATGGCGCGAAGTTCAACGTCTGCTTAGCCAGGATCAAACACATCCCTTCAGTCTGTCAAGAGATATGTTTGCTTTATCAATGGCCTCCCCCTTCCACCCTCTCTCTGTGCTCTGGTGGTTGCAATCGCCATGTGGACTATCCACACGATTGTCTTAGATGCCATCGCAGGCTCCACCCCCACCCTCCCAGAAGCTGTCCACAGATTCCTATCTCATTTGGTGGACCACTTTCAGGCGTGGATATTTGGATACCTCCCACTGCGTCACCGACAGCTGGTCTCCTCCTGGTTCCCAGTTTGGTTCATCAAATCAGACCCTTTCTTCCACACGTGTTCAATTGTGGCTACGGCCCCCTCACACGTTCCCTCCCCTCCCCATAGTGGCGTTCCCGCTGGCAACAAGAGAGAGCATCGCTTCTCTGGGGTGCTTTCTTTGTTACTAAGTTTTGTTTCTTTCAAGTCAAATTCGGAAGTGTCTGTCCCATGGTTGGCCTTCCTCGCAATAAATTTAAGTCTAAATTTAGATAAAGGCCAATAGTTTCCCATGAGGGAGGGATCGCCCTTCTTATACAACACCACCACCACACCTTTTGAAAACGCCAGCACAATTGTAACAGAGCCTAGGAGTTGATTGTAAAACTCAAAAAGCATCTCATACATTTCTGCCCAAAATAACTTGTTAGCTCCAATATCACACCATCCTCCCCAGGAGATTTGCCATCCTTGCCTTTGTAGATGGCGTCAGACAACTCTGACTTGAAGGATCCTTCTACTTAGTTGCAGCTGAGTCTCCTTTGCTAGTACCCCCAGTCCGCTTGTGAGTACTTTGGATGCCTCCGTTTCATTATCAGTGGGGCCATAAAGATCCTCATAGTAGGATTTGGCCACCTCAGCCATGCGAGCTGCATACTTTTTCTCAACTTCCTCATCACAAAGTGACAAGATCCTTGCCAAGGGTCTGAATGCTCCTACTACCTTACGAAGTAGAGCCACATAGCTGTTAGAATACTCATCCCACCTAGACTTCCTTTGTTTGAAGCGATCCACCCATAAAGGCTCACATCGATTTTGCATGCAATTCATCCTTGGACGTGTAGGCAAATGCCCCCATTACCGAAGCCTGCTTGCAGGTGCTCTCAAAGCTCCTTTCCAAGTTTTCATACCTTGAAAGCATGGCCCCCAGCTGCCTCAAAAGATTTCACAAGCCATCTTGAGATCAGCCTTTATCCATAACCATTTTACTGGTGCATCTGGCTTCTCCACCACCTCACCTTTTTCTTCATGATTTTCTGAAGTGGACTCCACTTCAGGAGTTCATGGTTCAGTCTCCAGATCCCTTTCCCCACAGAAGTAATCTGATGTTTACTGATCAGCAGCTCAAAGAGTCCTGTGGCCTGAAGCACCTGGATCATAATTCTGAAGGATCAACTTGCAGCGACTCAGGAGAGGCTTGGGCACCAACACAGGTCAATGCGGGAATAAATTATCCAACTGTAATTGAGTCCACCAGTCTCCCCCCTCCTCACCACGATCTGCTCTCCCACACGTCCAGTAGGCCAAGTTCAATCATTAAGCAGGCCAACTCATGGGCTCCAGGACCAGAACTCCAGTTGCCTGAATCCCCAACAATGTTCTTCTAAAGCAAAGCAGTTCATGTCTCCCCCAGAACTACTGGCCCCCATGCCTTCCTCCTGGTTCCTCAGGCTGACCTTCTGGAAGAAGGTCTTCTGTTCAGTTCCAGAATTGGATGCGTAAATGCTGATAAACCAAATTTGATTACCCTCCAAACAGTGACACTACTGCCACTGCTCTTCCAGGAACCAATACCCTTTTATCCAACACCTTGACTTGTCCGCCCACCAGACCAAAATACCCACCTTTGGTTCTCCACTCCTCTTTCCCTCCCCTAAGGGCGACTATGAATTTGTTTGATCCACCAAGTGAGAGTATAATGAATGTTTCAGAGGAAACTGAAAATCCCAGTCCTCTTCCACCCCAGGTTTGGACTTAATCTCAATGAGGAAGCCGATATCTATCCCATGTTGTTGCAATCAGAGTTTCACCCACTGCCACTGCTTGAGTCCACACATACCCCACGCTTTAGTAAATCCAACCCAGATCGCCATAGGTTCATAACCGGAGAGGCTTCAGCGTCAGAATCTGGGGGTCTCCATCCTCTTTCACCTCAGCTGGTTTAGCAGTATCACATTTCTTCCTCCCCTTTCCGGTACTAGACTAAGCAGGGGGTGGTGGCTGCTTGGTTACAGCAGCCTCGGTAATCTTAACATTGCCAGGGTCCTTGATAGACCCTCCACTTCAGTTAAAGCATTGGGTTAGAAGGCATTGGCCCACTATTGCTAGCAGGCAACACCTCCCTCATCTCCGCCTCTTCCCCTACGGGACTCATGCGCTCTGCTCCACCCTCATCCCTAATGGTCACCCACCTCTTATGCAATTGAGTTATGGAGATAAATCCATTCATTTTGGAAGCAGCCGGTTCCAGAATGTCCTTTGCAGATTGGGACAAAGCGCCACTTAGCTCGATTTGGAGTCTAATGGCTTCACGCGCCTTCCAAGTCAACTTCAACTCCTTGTTGATCTTTCTGATGCCTTTCAGCACTTCAGTCACCGCCTCCAAAGTGTTAACAGCTGCTGCCTCCTCCCTTGCTTTTGCTGACAACACAGTCAGCTCCAAACGCCTTCTGGAGAGCCAACTTCCCTTCTCTGAGGGCACCATTACTGGAACCCTCACGCTAGGCCTGGTAGGTTTGGCCACTGCCTCTGGAGGTTGAAATCGAGGACATTTGGCTCTGACGTGCCCCTTAGCGCCACACAAGAAGCACCTGCCCAGAGGTACCACCGGGACACTCCAGGTTCGCACAGTGACTGCACTAGGTAACTCCCCGTATGACTTAGAAAGTTTAACCTTCAAAACCCAGCCCCCAGATCTTACGGTGAACTTTTTCAAGCTACTGTCCTTCTGCTTCAGGTTATTTACCAGCTTGCTCTCATTAAAGGAGATCATTCTGCTAAAGCCTTTCAGCTGATACATCATGGCCCTCTATGATCACAGGTGATACGTCCCTCAGAATAAACTTTCTGATTTTGGTGCTGATGTCAAGACATACGGCCTCCTCGTTCTTTGTGCTCAAACTGGCAGTCAAAACCTGTTCCTTTTGAGCTTAGACTGAAAGGTCATAAGTTCTAACCCAGGAGCTAAACGTGAAATATAGAGTGGGGCGAGCCCAAACACCTCAATCACCCTGACCATGAGCATCTCCTTAGACCACCCAGTCTTCACTTCCACAGCGTGAACCCTCTTGAGGCTCTCAACCATGCTCGCCGTCAGATACTTGAAGGGCCAAAGTTCCCGCTTTGAAAATTTTGGTTCTGACCCCAAATCCATTAAAAGCCACCTCTGCAAAGGAGAGTGAAGCCTTATGTGCAGCAGGGGCCACCCCGCTGTTGATTTGTTAATGGTGTTGATCTCTCCAGTTTGTTTTTGTGATGAAGTTTGCTCTCTGGGCCATTTTTGTGTGGGAACCATCGCGGCCCTTTCATGACAATCCATCATTTTTAATTGTGAGTGCTTTCGCCTTTTGCTGCACCAGTTTAAGCCCACATATGCTACAGGCCGCTATCCAGGTTTTAGGCCAACCTAGAAAACCGCGGTAATTATTTTAGACAGGTGAGCCAAAGTCCAGTCAATCAAGATTGCCCCACCCTTGTTGCTAAAACCTGATTTTACAGAACCACCTCATAGGGAAGTAGTGTGACAGATAATATGCCCAACTCTTGCCTCCCCCTTCCTGCCCATATTCCCCCCAACCCCAAAGGAGAGTGGAAGCACCCACAAGAACAGGTTGTGTTACAGTCATTAGCTTCCATCCCACACCTCTTCCAGGTCACCACTGAACCCTTCTAAGGTGCCTCTCTGGGTTCTGGTGTTGGCTACTCGTTCATGTTTCCACGAGCTTTCCTCAGTCACGCCACATGAAGGCCCCAGCTTACTCTACCTAGCTCCTGGAGCAAATATCTTAACTAATGAAGATGTGGGAATAGCTATGATGGCGGCTGTTAAGCCCTATCAAAATTGTATAATGATATGAACCACATTTTTAGGAAGACGTAGAGCTATTAAAAATTGTCAATTGTTTACGCCATCTATATATCACTTTTATTTCTCCTAATGTGTAGCGGAATGCCCCTGCAACTGCTAATGAATCCCAATTGGGAAATGGACCCCAACGACATGGGTGTAATCCTTTGGTTAGTACTCATCCACTTAATGCTCCTGTGGGTCCTTACTGTCACTACTATTCTCAACTAGCTTTTTCTTGTCCAAATTAGCGTCCATAATTTAATTTCCAACCAAGCTCTTTGGGTGAGATACAGAGAGATGAGGACCATTTACAAATGTTTGTTTCTCATGTGGCAAAGAGGCCATTATGCAACTATCTGTCAAAGTAAACTGAACGTCCATGCAGTACCAGTTGCTCTGAAAAAACAGGAAACGTTTGAGCGGAGTAGAGATGGAATGCTCTACTTCCAATAATTCAAACTTTTTTGTCCCTAATTACTCCCACGAGTTGCTCTGTGTCAGTCTCAGTACTCACCTTGACAATTTATTATACAACAAATCCCTATGTTATCTTGGCCTCTACCTGAGGGAAAGACCTCAATAACGCAGAACCAGAGTTCTGCCAAGATGTGCATAAACTTTACGCCTGTTAAATCCTTGAGTGGAGTGGTACAATTGAAGGCGGACCTTCAACTATTGGTGCAACCCTAGAGGGGTTGAATGTGGCGATCCCAGTAGAATTATTGCCCAGGATTACCTCATGTCACCACTAGTATTATCACTTTTCTGGATAACCAAAAGCCCTTAGATGTTCACGTAGTAAACACTAATGGTTCTTATTTGGAGTGGACATACTGTAATGTTTTTGTTCAAACTACAAAATTGGATCAATCATAGATCTGGCGCCCTCACAATATAATATCCACTAAGATCGTGGCTAAGCTTCAACTGAAGGCTATTGTGGAACGCCAAGTAGTGTATGGGACTGAAGGCGCACAAAGCACTATGTTAAAGGGTGCTTACAGCGCGTTGGCTCTTGGATTTACTTTGGTTGGGGCCTCCAATCAGGCGGTTTTCCTGCCTAATAATCACTATGACATGTTGATCAGGGCCCCATTCATGTGGCGATTTGGGGCAGTGATTGATATGGCGGAGATAACATTGAATAATCTGAGACAACAGATCACTATTTACTTTACCTCCAGCGGAGTTGCAAAGGACCCAATTTGCTCCAGTCAGATCAATCTAGCATACAGCAATGGGGTAATTCCTGTACAAGATCAGCGGATGGAGCGGAGGACCAGAGTTCTTCCTAGTCAAATTTTTGGGTACAACGGTATCATGCTCCGGGTGGCAAGAGCTTTAAGCATATCTTCTGGACATCAGATTATTAAGGACAGAGCTCAAAATAGACGTCCCTGAAGTGCTATATGGGACATTGTGGGTCCCTACCATAATAGTGGCTGGAACCCCATGTGGCACCGGGGCTACTTTATCAGGAATGGTGAAGTAAAGGTATTGTTGGCAAACATACAGAAGGAGTTTATTACAAACCAAAGGCACCAAGTGGTGGCTTATTTACATTTGGTTCCTATTGGTGAAGTCCACTGTATTCATGATTTTTATGTCTTGTGAGGACCTTGGCCTACCTGTAAAAACCTCATTTAAAATGATGGCATTGGTTCATCGGGAAGCTCTGACTGGGCTGTCAGAGGAACATAAGGATAGGGCAATGGCCCTGTTTGAAGAATACTGAGATTTTCTGCATCCAATGACCACAATATGAGATGAGCATGTGGGGTGGTGCATCGGGTAGACACAGGAGACCATCCCCCATTTTGTCACAGCTTATCTGGCGCTATAAGGCTATGGAGAAAGTAGTTTCTAATGAGGTAGAAAGATTGATTGAGCAGAGGGTGTTAGAGCCGTCCAAGAGCCCATGTGCATCACAGGTGCTTAATTTTAAAAAAGGATGGCAAAAATGGATGGTAATCGAAGATTAGAAGCTTAATAGCGTCACAAAGAAGGACTCCTATCCTCTCCTGCGGATTGACAATGCTATAGATCAGTTAGGAGGCGCTAACTACTTCTCTACTATGGACTTTATATCCGGGTATTGGCAGATTGTGTTGCCAAAGGCAGAAACTTGATAAATGCGCTATATTCACCTCAAAGGGGTTGTTCCAGTCTACACGTATGCCACAGGGTTTGTGCAATGCCCCAGTTATGTTCCAGCATGCTATGGATATGATCTTGGGTGACTTGAGGCTGACTTGCATTCTAGTCTACCTTGACGATATCATCATGCTCTCATGGACATTCACAGATCATTTTGATCACTTATACAAGTCTTCCGCTGACTTGCTGACGCTAAAATAAAGATCAAGTCTCGAAAGTGCCAATTTTCAAGGAGCAATTAGAATATCTTGGGTTTGTGGAAGACTTGAAAGGTCTTTTTTTAACTGGAAAAGGTAGAAGCCATACGCAAGGTGACTCATCCAATTAATAAGCGGGATATACAGGTGTTTTGGGGGGACGGTCAATTACTAACAGCGGTTCATTCACAACTTCAGCTGTATTGGGGATTCGCTCTTAGAGTTTAATTAAGAAAAACGTCACCTTTACCTGGACTGACCTTTGTTAGAATAAATGCGATGTCTTATGAACTGCGTTGGCTAGTGCGCCAGTTTTGCAATACCCTAATTTTTGAAAAAGGATTTATTGCATAAACAGATGCGTCTCTTTCTACTGTAGAAAAATAATATCCCAAAAAGATGATGACGGTGTGGAGCATCCCATTGCATATTTTACCTGAAACTTAACAGGCTTTCAAAGGAACTACACCGTGATTAAGTGAGAATTCTTAGCAGCATAATATACATATAAACAGTTCTGGGTCTACCTCCAGATTAAAATTAAAAAGTGATCACAAATCATTCATCATTGTAGTGGATGAAGATCTGCGAGAACCTGAAGGGCAGATTGCACAATGGGCCCTGAAGCTTCAGGCATATGATTTTGGGAATGTAAACTGACCATCTGCGAAACACCAGAATGTGGATTATACCTCACGTTTACCAATGGTCGCCATCATGGCTGATTTGGCGGACATAATGTATGAGAAGATGATTATGTTCCAATACCATGATTAGCTGACACAAGTGATTAAAGTGATAGATGGGCTTCGTTATGATACCCTCTTTCGAAATGAGGAACTATATAAGAAAATTGAAAAATCAACGTTGAGCTTCCTGAAACCCTCCACCAGGCCAGCGATAAATTGGATGCACATAGAGCAGTATGTCATAGAGGGTTGTGGAAGACATTAGAGTTATTGTAACCACGTTACTATTGGGAGAGCATGCAGTACAACGTGCTTGAGATGTTGCTTGTTGTCAACAGTGTCAAATGGAGAAACCTTTCCACAAGAAAACTTCAATCAGCTGGTTAAGTCCCATTTTGCGTGGCACTCAGTTTCCCTTGATGTGATTGGCCCTCTGCTGGTGGGTACGATTCTCTCCAAGTATATATGTGTAGCTATAGATTATTTGACCAGGTGGGTGGAAGCAAGAGCAATCAGGTACTTCTGAGATGTAACTTTCGCAAAAAGTTCATTATAAAGTGCGTCATACAGTGACATGGCTGTCTGCAGTTTTTCTCATGGACAATGGAACAAATTTTACATACATGTCCTTCTTAAGTTGAACAAGTTAATGGCCATCCACGGGTTCTTTTTTTAGTACTAGATGGTCCCACCATCCACGGGTTCTTAATTACCTCATACCACCCTGAATCCAATGGGATTTAAACGGGTCAACAGCACCTTGGTTAGCATTTTCCATATGCTTGTAGATGATTGGCCCGCTGACTAAAGTACCATTATATCCACCTCCATCTTTGCATACAACATTAGCTATCATTCTTTGACGGGAAAAAGTCATTTCCAATTATTTTATGGAAGACACTCAGCTCTGCTGGCATTTTTTATTCCTCTGTGGAGGATACCAACTGAGTAGAGACCAAGCACTTATTAACTAATTTAATGGATAAGCTGATTAAACTATAAACTGAAGCATATTCCACTAGTTTAGCTAAGAAGATTTGGGATCATGTGGCCAATCAAGGTAGACGCAGCGTCCTCCCACAGTTTGTGGTCGAAGGTCTTATCCTTTTCCATGAACAATATGGGTTTGGAAGAAGGTTTGAGCTTGCCATCATATGATTTGGACCATTTGAGATAGTTGAGAAAACTGTGTGACGCCTACACTATCAAGGAACCCACGGGTGGTCAGATTGTTAACCAAGTACACATGAAGTTGCTTTGGGCATACAAACAATAGTAGCTTGTTTTCAGTCAAGGGATGGGGTTAATGTTGAAAAATGATATGACTAAACGATAAGTTACCTATCTAGAGGATTGTATTTATGGGTCAAGGTGAATCTTGAGATTTGGGTGAAGTTTATGTTAATGAGAAGCAAAACGATAAAAGTAGAATAATTCAGCAAATTGAGGAATTTTCCAAAGCCTCAATGATAGAGTGAAACCCCTAAAATTGTAGTGAATAGGGAATCAATAAGAGGAAGGGTTGAAACCACCTAGGAATACTGAGGATTAAGAATTGAGCATTATAACGAGAGGGGGAAGTTTTTAATAGTAAGAAAGTAGGGAAGGTTAATGGAAGTAGCCATTAGTGATATATTAAATTAAATGGTATTTTCAGGGCAATATCTCCTTATATATTTACTTTATTTTTCTATCCATTGAGTCTCAGCAATTATCATATCGCTCGTTTGTTGCTCATTTGGTTTAACCTGTGCAATCAGCTCTAAGGAATCAACCAAATCTGCCAAAAGATAACATGTGGCATTTTGGCTACCAATTTTTGTTTACAAAACATTTACTGATGCCTCAGTATCTACCAAAAGCATGACTTTTTAATTTTTGTTAAAATTATTACAAGAGGTAGATTAAAAATAGAATAATTACAGGTGTTTAATTTGTTACGTCTATAGAATCTTTCTTGTCTCACAAGCGTTTAATAGCATAGCTATCTGTGGTTACTCTTTCATATTATTATACATGGTTATGGCTATGTATACTTTTCAAAAGATATTACTTCAGCAGAAGGACGTGATTCACCAATAGTTCCTCTCAAGTAACTTAATGGTTATTGCTTATTAATTTCTTGATGAGCTTCCCAGGCTGCAGCCTCCTTTTTAGGGTGCAAGTCAGTATATATACTTTGTTAGAAGACTGCTGATATGATATGTCATTTAAGAAGGCATTGAGTTCTTTGTATAAGAGTTTAATTTATGTGGAACTATTAATGTCGTTTTGGTGGAGGGAGAAATTATCTCTTTTAATCTGCTCTTTTTTCCATACATGCGCAGGGTCAGTTGGATGATGTAAGTCGTCATTTTGGTGGTGCAGTTCACGGAAAAGTGACTTTTTTCTATAATTATGACATGACATCTTTTAAAACTAAACATCAAGTATCGTCATAGCCATAATTGTGGTATTGTCTGTGGTTATTATGAGTTCCATGGAAGAGAGCTAAAGGTCACAGACTGGAAATTGCGGCCATTGATTTCCACTATGAGTTTGGGGGTCTGAATATAGCATATAGTCTCTATAGTTATGTTACATCCTTTTTAAGGACACATCTCCTTGTAAGACCAAATATATAGCCTCAGAGATCTTACAATGCGTCTTAACTTCTGTAGTTATTGTGATTGCAGCGTCTAACTCAGATAGTATTCCACCCCTACTAGTACATGAGCCTCCTAGGTGAGCCAATCAACGAAGTTAATTAATGTTTTGTTCTACAATAAAATGCAGGTCAAAAAATCGACATTGAATTGAGCCATTTTTTGGTTCTTTTAAATAAATTAAGCATGGTGTGTTTGACATCTTAGTAAGTCACCGCACTGTCCTCCAGGAAACAGGTGACTTGTTTGGCACTTTTTACATCTATATTGTAGATTAGTATCTTTAACTTGTGTTGATTTATGGCTCTTCTAAAGCAGATTTAAAATATCTTACATAATCAATATTATCTCTTTTAGTTGAAGGGGGAAGCTTGTAAATGAAAAAATGCTCATGCCCTTCTGAGATATACAGATCCTTAACACAATGAGGTTTTCATAGTATGGGGAAAAGTGATGAGAGTAAAGAGGTTATGTTATGGTGCTTGTTCCTATGGCAGTCTAAGGCACTTTTATAACTTCATTAACCAGCATTCTAGTGACTATGGGGGACCCCTCTAGTTGAGATAAAGTCTTTATCATTGGTGCCTTCACTTTATACCACCCCATTCTTGTCACCTTCAAAAAATTTCTTAAAAAGCTCTTTAGTTATTTCATTATTTCATTAATACTACAGCTATATCACCCTTTTTGAAGCTCCTTATAAGTTTATCAATTTTCACCATGTAGGTTCTACAGTAACTTTTTATTTTAATTAATACCCACTTGGTGAAATGCTGAAGTTTAACTGTGTGATCAAGAATACCCTACAATCAATAGAGTTGACGCTAACAGAATGAAGCTGAACGGTTACATCTTCATGTGGGCATTAGGTACTTGTGCTATAGGCATAGTTCATCATTGACTTGGCATAATGCATCTAAGTCATTCTTAATCCATACTTATTTTGAAGATCTATTAAGTCTAAATACAAAGGTAGGGATTGTATTGCATTCCTAGAAACTTCTATTTGGTCCAGGGATTGAGGAGCTGTCCTTATTCCAAAGTTTTAAGTAAAGAGGTGGTTGTGTTCTTAATCTATCTGTAGCTTTCATCTCTCTGCGGACTCAACTAATTAAAGTTGTTATAAATCTGTGTCTTTGATGAAATGGTACCCTATAGCCTAGAAATATTTCTAATATACGTCCCAGTGTGTCAATTCCACTTACCTAGTCAACCAATCCTTGAATAAAACACTTACCAATAATACACAATATATCGACATTGCAAATCCAGTATATGGTCAGTCTCCAATAGTAACTTCCTCATGACTTTTGAAAGCTACCAATTCATCTGGGGTACAATTTGTCCATTTGACCATGAATTTCTTTAATCCATTCATATATTTAAAATACTGCCTCTCTGATTTCTGTGAAGGCGTTTCCAGGTGCTCTATAAGGATGCATTTGTCATTATTCTGTGTCTGAGCAAATTTTATTATAATTCTTATCTAGATGTAATGATGGGCCAGCATTTGCAGATGCTGAAGGATGGATAATTGGACATAAGAGATGAGGTGATTCATCATATTCTACTGAGTGTTTGGTATTTATGGTGAGTTTAGTGGAGTTTGACTCAAGGTAAGGAATATTAGCTTGTAACGTTGTTCCTGGTCCTATTGCTGAAATAAGATATTATATAATTTTCTAATGGGTCGTCTGCTTACATTTGAAACCCTGTGATAAGCCACTCCACTGATAATTTTTGAAACTATTGAGGGTGACATTGGTTGGCTTTCCTTTCTGCGATGATTATACTCATGAGCAGGCTCAAGTTGTATTTCCATTATTGTAACTTCTTGCTTGTAAGGTATTTTCACAGTAAAAAAGGTGGTTCTTCATCTGAGGCCTACCTTGTTTCTCCAGTGTAATTTACCCAGAAACCCATGAGGCCTTTATAAAAATAATATGTCAAATTTTTATAGGAGCTATAAGAATCTGTCATACTCTGGTAGTTTATAGGTAACTTTGGTTCATCCAGTGGCCCCCTGTATTAAGCACCACTATAAAATTTTGGCGTAAAGTCATTAACTAATGTATAAGTATTTGGCGGATAGTTGTACAGGGTCCTAATAATACTGACACAACAGTATGCCAATATTATATTTGCTATCCCTCAGTACAATGAAAACAAATAAGTACTAAACTTATGCATAAAAGCTTTTTTAAAAAGGTAAAATCGCATTATAAATTAGTTGAAGTAATCTCAATCTAACATCTTTTCTTATCAGCAGAGTCACAAGCCGGTTAATCATAGCATCTTATGCATAACTTCCTCTTCTCATACTCTTCCTTTTACTTCTTCCTTTTTTTAGTACTAGATGGTCCCTACCCAAGGGTGGGATTCATCGATATATTACTTCTTCCTTTTTAATCATCATATTAATTATGTACTATATGCTTGAAGTGGCCTCAAACCACTTTGACATACCCTCCTAGGTCCTTATGGAGTTTATTGCAATATCAGTTATATGCTGGGATATAACATTCTCAACTTTTCTAATATTTCTCTATATTAATATATATGCTACAATTATGCATTTTTCTGATAGAATTGTTAAGTCTATATTTTTTCAATAAATTATAGTGGTAATAATTGGCTGTCAGGCTTTTAGATCTTAGTACATTGTTTTAGCTGCTAAATTAATGGCAGAACAATAGTGTCATAAAATTTCTGGCTTGTTATTAATATGTTTAATTTTCTACAATTATTTATTCCAGGAACAGGAGCAGTAACTTACAGCTTAAAATTTGTTTTGCTTTACGTTACTTAGTTCCAATAATGCAACTTGCTAAGATTTTAAGTTTAAAATCCTTGGATCAACTGCACCAGTTAGTTGATGCATTTTATCAGAAATTAAAGGACATCATGTTGGAAAGATGATATTAGTAGAGCATCAATCACAAAGCTACAAGGAATTTATAAAAAATGAGGACTATGTCATGTTTACATGACTTAATTGAGGGCACCAACAGCAAGGATGTTGGGCCACCAGGGAGGAATCATCAGTGGCATGATCATCTGAAGGCCGGGCTTCAAAGTTAGCAGCCATGGACGAAAGGGCTTTAAAAAATTAAGTAAAATAAAATAATAGTTTAGGAGAGAAGTAGTTTATTTAGAATAATTTAGCACTATTTATAGTGCTTTAAAATATAAGGATAGGAATAGGGATTATAAGGATAGGAATAGGAATAAGGGTAGTTTCATGGGACCTGAAGGAAAGTCCCAAAACTAGGATAAGTGGGAATAGATAAAGAGTGGATAAAGATTATATAACAAATAGAAAAGGTACATTTTCCCCAAATCCAGCATAATTTGGGTAAAGCCTTAAATTTGGTATTCTGGTTGAATCAAACTCTGTTCTCAAAACATTTGGCCATCTGCAAAATATGCCCTTTGGATAATTATATCAATTTTCCCCTGGACAAGGCTTTCACCTAATCCAGGGAGAATCCCGACAACACCCTCCCCAAGCCTTGTCCTAGGGGATTAATTTGTGACCTGAAGGTTATAGTAAATGAAGGACTCAAGCTTGCTGGTGTACGGAGCCTCATACTTGATGCGGTCCAGGTTGGTGATGCTGGTGCAGGAGTTGTGGAAGTAGAACTTGATATGGTTGTCCAAGGTATGGTTTGATTTGATGAGGATCATGAGGCTGCGGATATTGGTGGCTGAAACGTCTAGGTTCTCATGGCGGTGCACATCTACCCCAGTATCATATAGCTTATAGGGAACACACCTGCAGATGTTTGTCAAGCGCCCTCTGAAATTAGATGGCAGATAAAAGGTGGTTGGCTCCTTGGGCACCATCTTGGAAATCTGCTTGGTGATGGGATCCAGGAGGGCGATGGTGTGCTTGGCAGCTTTGAGGTTGAAATGGAGTTTAAAGTGATCCTCCTCGCTCTCGTGCAGGTTCTCCTCGCTTACCCAAATCAGATGTGGCGCAAACGTGTTGCTGAGCACCTCATGGCAAAGCTCATCGCGCCCAAAACAGACAATCTGTGTCTCTAACTTGGGCGGCATCTGATAGGATGGGCTGAAATGCTAGCAGGTTTTTCAAGGATCAGCAATCATTTTTGTAATGTCTGGCCCAATTGCTGGAGGGGAGCTGTCAAAGTCAGAAAGTGGTAGTGTTGCCAAAAAGGAGTTGTTGAGCTTTGCTTTTTCTTGGCTCTCATTTTTGTTGAGGTCGCCAATATCCAAATCTTAGGGCCAAACCAGGTAATCCAGAGTTTTTGCTTTAGGAATTTGTGGCCCAATTTTGGGAGGGGCACCATCAAAGTCAGAAAGTGGAAGGATTTTTAGAAAGGGGTTATTGAGCTTCACTTTTTTAGGACCTGTGTTTTCATAGGGATTAGCGTTCATCTTAATAATATCTGGTCCAATTTTGGAGGGGCACCATCAAAGTCGGAAAGTGGAAGGATAGTTGGAAAGGAGTTAGTGAGCTTCATTTTTTCAGGACTCTCGTTTCTGGTGGGATCAGCGCTATCCAAATATGAGAACTGAACCAGGTAATATTGATACTTTAATCTAGTAATATCTGGTCCAATTTTTGGAGGGGCGCCATTGAAGTTGGAAGTGGTAGTGTTACAGGAAATGAGTCATTGAGCTTATTTTCAATGGTTTGAAGGTAAGTCCCATGTATTTTTCATGGCGTTCAAATCACATAGTTGCCCCAATTGCTTTTGGGGCTGCCAAAAAATTCCTGCAGCTTGTTGCCTGCATCAAATTCAGAAGCTAATTCTTGAATTGTTGGCACAACTCAATTGGTCAAATTGCTCAGAGGATGCTTGTCCAAATTGATGTTTGGCACTTTTAATTCTGAACACTCAATAAAATTTGTTCTGATTTCTTTCACTAAATCAGACTGGGATTTGACGTCATTGCAGAGAATCAATTTTTGGTTGCCTAAATAAATGTTATTATTAGTATTAAAATTATTTGTGGTTTTTAGATTCTGAGAATAAAAATTTGTTTAATCTTCGCTCTTTGACTGGAGTATAATCATCAATTTGGTCAATTTCTTTTTATAATGGCCCAATCTGGAAAGAAATTTGCAGAGTAGCTTTTCACAACTGGCGAGTATCCTAGGAGCCAGTCTGGATTTCCCTGTGTAATGCTTTTCCAAGTGTCTTCTCAGTCACAGTCCCATGGGTACTTGTAGCTCTTGGCCCTCTTTTCACATTAAAGTATTGCCTTATTCAATCTCTTCACTGTATGATGTTGGCTATATTGATCTTTAATATTTGATTTGATTATAGCAGGCATATCTAATAAGTTGAGCAAGGGCTTAATTTGGCTAGGTAATTTGAAACATATGGGACCTTGTAGTTCAGAATATTCGAAGATCTTCTTGGTGAAATTACTTCCCACAGTTACTGCATCTTTGCCATTCCAGAGGAGGTAGGTCAGAATATTGGGGTCCGTAGTGCTCGCTGAGGATTGATAACTCTTTTCATCCAAGGTTGAGTCTATATCCTTATGGTGCAACTTGGAAGCGACCTGGCAGGGAGCACCATTTTGTTGGTCCACCAGGGAGGAATCATTGGTGGCACAATCATCTGAAGGCCAGGCTTCAAAGTAAGCAACCTTGGACAAAAGGGTTTTCATTAAGTTAGGTAAAATAAAATAAGAGTTTAGGGGAGAAGTAGTTTATTTAGAATAATTTAGCACTATTTATAGTGCTTCAAGATATGAGGATAGGAATAGAGATTATAAGATAAGGAATAGGGATATTTAAGGGTAGTGTCATGGGACCTGTAAAAAGTCCCAATACTAGGATAAGTGGGAATAAATAAAGAGTGGATAGGGATTAGATAACAAATAGGAAAGGTACATTTTCCTTGAATCCAGCATAATTTGGGAAAAGCCTCAAATTCAGTATTCTGGTTGAATTGAAATCTGTTCTCAAATTATTGGAACATCTGCAAAGTATGCCCTTTAGATAATTATATCGATTTTCCCCCTTGACAAGGCTTTCACTTAATCCTTGGAGAATACTGACAAAGACAAGGCTGAGTGGCAGGAGGTCCAAAGGGTCAAGTTGCAGGAGCTTTCTGACCTAAAGCACACCTTGGACTAACGTTGGGTACAAGCCTGGTATGCCCAGGTGGGTACAAGTGAGGTATGCAACGCCTAGACTCTTGTTTTGGTTCTTGCGTTGAGATGGATGAGTTAACTTTTAAATGATGATGGCTTTAAACGGTTAATCAGTGACCTGGATTTTAAACCCATTCAAATTACAAATTACTAACTTGGGTTGGTCTAAACTTCAAATAATCACTTGAATGAGGTCAATTAAAAAGTACATTACCCGATCATATGGGAGTATGTACTTATTTGTGCACCAAGGCTTAGTACCACTTTCTCTGATTAATAAATTCCATGATTTGGCTTAAATATATCTGTTTAAGACCAACATTTCTCCCTGGTCATTTTTTTATAATAGACTCCTAGTCAATTTTACGTTTTCTCTTATGTTAACTTAAGAAGACTTTTTTGCGGATCTCTTCAAGGAGTTCTCATGTCACATTAGCCAATTTATTTGTTTTAAAATTATCATAGCCTCAGGTACTATGCTGTGCCACCCAGTTCCCTCCAAACCAAGTCAACAGTGCATTCTAGCTCTGTAAAAAGCTTTGTTATTAACTGCCCTTTGGGTAACAGCCAAGTTTTGCTGATTATTTGATCCCTAAATTTTTATTTGTACTGCGCTAATCACCCTCACCCTATATCACTTTAGCTCAAGCTCCCTCTTTGGGTCTTTCTATATTTTAAACTGACGACTAGTTCCCTTGCGTTAGAGCTGTTCTCCATGCACCACCACGCTGGGGAATGGCAAGTTATAGACACTCTCCTGAAAGATTATAATCTTAACTGGAACAGGTAGTGCAACTCTACCATTTAATGAATAATTACCTCCACAAAGTTTATTTCAATTTTATTTCTTTTTTAAATAGTAGTAATCTTCAACTAATAATTGTATACTTGGTGATTAAACTTCAGATGCCCATATTTTAAGATTTAGGGACTTCGCTACTTGTTCACAAATATTAACCCCTAAAGTGATAGCTTGCACGGGTATGTTTTTTGAACTCCTTGCGTTGTATGATGATATATGATATACAATTGATAATATTATGAAGACTATTATCTGTACTTGAATAGATAACCAGTGTTAGTCCAACGCTTGACCAGTATTCCACCAAAAAATACTCTAGATGTCTCAGTAGGGATTTATTCCCTCATCCGCTATCTTGATCCATGCTTAGATACTAGTTTTCAGCCTTTCCTCTGGAGACACAAAGTTGGAAGCATTTCCTGTATCACTCAGCTTCTCTTCTCAGGATTCTCAATCCTTACTCATTATCCATCTAAAGTGTTCCTAATTAAGCCTCACAGCAATATCATTGAAGATTAATAGAACTAAAATTAATTCTGATAAAGTCTGGTTCTTTCACTCTGAGTTTTACCCCAGTTTAAGTTTTCTTTTATGAAGATATGAAGTCTGAAATTTTATTAAATAAATTTTCAAGGTAATTATAAGATAACATTGGAACCTAACCCTCAGTTGGTGATTCGGCAGTGAAACAGCAGCCGTTGCCATTGAACTACCCTTTGTTATCTCATCAGAAATGATCTTCCCCATCATGGTTAGAATCACGTCATTGGACATCCACAAGACCTAATACGGAAAGAGTCAGAATATTTGTCCCTAACGTTTTCAACTTAATCCCAGCAAACCAGCAATATTTGGAAAGAGAGCTGCTTAAGTAATGGGACTTGATACTAAGGCAGGTCGCAAACCAACTGATAAATTTGCTAGTTACAGTTGGCATCACTTGCCTTGCAACTTGCTTCTTAGATTCCCAATTGGTTGGTAATGAAACCTGACCAATTCCAATTGGTACACCTTATAGTTAATCATCAATTAACTATCAGATGCCCCATTTTGTTGGCAACTCTGCCCAACGAGATCTTAAGCATTCACCTGGATCTATTTCTGACATATCTGAACCAGGCAAATTACCTGAAATTCCCCAAACATTGTAAACTAAAATAGGGGTTAGCTGATATCCAATTCACTCACTATAGGAAAATATCATTAGCAATCCATTGTAATCTAGACGGCTGTAAAGGTAGGCAAAAATACCAACACATCCCCTCACTTACCTAGATATCTAGCGAGAATAGGATCAGGAAAGGAGAATACCACTTCAGACACCAGTCCAAATAATTCTTGGGTTCTAGAGGAGTACAGTTGATCTGTACTCAACGCTGCACAGGACAACCTTTAGCATGCAGCTCTCTAACTCTTCCTCCTTGCTACTGCCTACTCAGAGCGCAGTCCCCAAGACCTTCTGTCATGCTGGGCTAATCAATTTAATCATGATGATACTGTTCTCAGGATCTGGTTTTCCACCTGTCAAAGCATATGACCGGTGTCATATTCAGTATTCTTGGTCTGGTGTCCTCAATTTCCTAATTTTCCTCCTCCTTCTCAACAGGAGATCTTGCCGTTGATATTTCTTTCACGTCACAATTAATAATGCTCATTTATGTTCGCTCTTGTTATTTTCCTATAACAACTTCTTGGATAATATCATTTTCAAGTCTTCTCTGGAGATCTTATCATAAATAATGAGATTACTCTTTCCAAAAATAGAGCTTAATTGATTCCAGAGTGCATAATGTCAACTAATATAAAAATCCAACATCACCATCTCATCCAACTAATATGTCAAATTTAGAATCTGGTATCAACAGCTGTCTGACAGCATGTCTGATAAAGATGTTTGGCTCTTCCAACTAATGAATTTGCGCAATGGAACCTCTTTTATGGTCCTCCCAGGACTCATACTCCCAGTCAAGTACCTGTGACGAGTCCTTCTGTGGAATTACTAGAAACAGTATCCAGCCTCAATGAACCCGGGTTAGCAATCATCTCAAATGGCTCATGATCAATTCTCCCCATGTTATAAATTTTTTAATAAAGCTTAAAAACTCTCTTGGATTTAGCTCCACTTGATGATACTTTTACAACCATTGTTGAACCTCCTGAAGCAATGCGCTTACCTCAATTGATCGTTACATTCCAGAGTGGACTTGCTTCTGGAGTTCCTTTTCTAATTCAGCCTGTTTTTCAAACCAGCTGTTCTGTCAACCAAACTAGCCATTGGAAACTTTGAACCTTTTGAAGTCCCCTACGCAGAATTGAGGACCTGATAACCAAGGCTCTATCCATAGCTCTGAGCCCAATCTATCTAAAAAACATCCAAAATTAAAATGTTGAAGCTTATGCTCTTTACTTTGACAGCCAAGTTCTTTGAATTTGGGCACAAAGCTTCCAGCCTCTTCCAGCTTCAATCGCTCATTCTTCTTACACTTCCAAGAAGCTCATAATCATTATCTGCAGGATGCCATCCACTTCCTGCACAACTATCTCATTTCTGGAGCATCCCATTTGTACCTTCTCATTATGATTTTGATTGGGGGCATGATTTGGCAACCCCCAATTAATATCCCTTACTCAATGCCAACTCATGTCCAATGTTTTTGACAAAGCCCATTGGCAAGTGCTCAAGACCAATCTTCCAGCTCTGGTGCCATATTGGGATTACTCAGCGTTATTCTTTGACTGTCTCTTTTTGTTCTGTTGCTTCCCTCACCAATCTGGGGTATCACATTTAGCAAGCATAGACATTTCCATCTCTCTTCCCTTAGTTGTGTTCTCACATGGATCAGCCTCTTCTCAACAAAATTGGCTTTGAGTAGGTCTAGCCATTGCTAGCATCTGATCTCACAGAGAATTTGATGGTTTGTTTACTCCTACTGCGATATATCCTACCTCCCCAGGAGGTTTCATAGGCGAAATCATACTTGAGTTGAGGATAGCTAATAAAAAATTATAAAATAAATCTTTTTTATGAATTTCTAAAAATATACTTTTTCCTATTTTCTATCAATCTTTTATTTTTTTCTTCTTTTTTGTATTGGACAGGACCTACACTTGGTTCAGCAGTTTATCTTTTTTTCATTTATTCCCCCAAACTGGTTCTGAGGCATACTTAGACCTACCAGATTTCTATGGTTCAGAGGTCTTATTTTTGTTAAGACTTATCCATCTGTTTTGGTTCAGCGGTCCTTTTTTCATACTTAACCAGATCATTAGGACAACCCATCATAATGGTTCAGCGATCCTCTGGGAACACTCTTAAGATATTTTTTTCTTTGATCCAATGCTTTGAATATTAAACATGGACTCAATTCACAATCCTTTCCATCAAAGAGGTTCTTGATGGAATAGGCGTCTATCACTGTCTTGGAAACAAAATCTTAAATGGACATGACCACAATGCATCTAGCTTGTTTATTCTCCCAAAACTATGTGTATCACAATAGGCAACTCTTTCACCTATTTGGTCATCTGATAAGGCTGGTTAGTTCTTATCATCCATCATTTTTGCCTTGATCCTTTTCTTCAATAATGTGTTAAATGCTTGTGATTGCATCTCAATCAGGATATTTGACAATCAGATCAGATACTGCTCAGCACTCATCCCAATGTTCGTTCCACAACTGAATATAGAATTGGCGGCAACGCAGCCTTCCTTCCAAATAGCAAATTAAAGAGCGTTTTCCCCATTGCCATATGATGACTTATATTGTATGCAAACATCACCAAAATAGGGTACATTCCCCATGTGGAAGTTTTTCCTGTGTCCAGCTTCCTCATTGTCGTGGCCAGTGTTCAATTGACCCACTCTACCACTCCGTTTATCTCTGGCTGGTAAGGTAATGACACGACTCCTCAAAACCTCAATACTTAATTGCAGGAACACATGAGATGTGAAATTAATTCCATTATCACTCAACAAAACCTTCTGGCATCCATGTCAATATACTACTTGATCCAGGATAAACCTTGCAGTGCTTGTAGTGTCTACTTTTTCCAGGTCCTTTGTTTAGACTCCTCTCATCAGATAGTCGTTTGCAACTATGAAGTAATTGACACCCCCTATACTCATGGTTAATGTTCCCATCATTTTGATGACCACTGTATTCCAGGAAAATTTAGGGCGGACCATTTGTGTCCAGTTTTGTTCTTGTAAAGCTTGTGCAACTGTCACTCCATAAAACAAGCCAGATAATCTGCTGCATCTTAGGTGATGGACTACCATTAATACTGGAAAATGTTATCAGTATTCTTTCATAGGCCTCCATGCCCAACAACCTTATGAGTAACTTGAATGATACCCAATCGTTATGAAGCTAGGGAAATAGTAATCATTTCCCATCAATCATTTTAAAAACTTGTCCATTTATGGTCTCAATGTTTTCCATCACTTTTTAAAGCGCACCTTAGATTTCTCAGGGCTCATTCCCAATTTCTCCCTTTGACCATTCTCTGGAATAGCTCATCTGCTTTCTGATATACCACTTGGACCATTGGTAACCTTGATAAGCCATCTGCATTCTGATGAGAAGCTCAATCTTGGTGAACTAGCTTATAATTGCAAGCCTGTTCTTCAATGCCCATTGGGACGGTCATCCTTCCAGTTCTCTTAAATTGTGTAGCTAAAGTAATGAGGAGTGGCCCATTACCACTTAAAGTTCTTTCATTATTATACACCCTTTGCTGTTTACAGGCATAAATTACTGCAAGACATTTAGACTTATCCACTTTGTAATTCCTCTCAGCTGCTGAGAGTGTCCATCTCATATATGCTACTAGATGTTTATCCCCAAGTTCATCCACTTGGATCATGATGGCGCCAATTGCCATTAATGAAGAATCAGTTTGTATTATAATTCTTGCTCTAATATTGAATTTTCAAAATCAGAGAATCTATTAAATACTGGCGTAACTCATCAAAAGAACTTTGGGCCTCTTAACTCCAAATGAATCCTTTTTTAGATCCTTCAGTAGAAGAAATAGGGCTTAGTAATTCTCTCAAAATCCCATATGAACCTTTAATAGTATCCATCCATTCCAAGGAACACTTGGATATCCTGGGCACTTTTTGGAACAGCCATTCTTTCTATAACCTCAATTTTCTGGACTTGTTGCTGCAGTCCACTAGAGTTGATAACAAATTCCAGATATTCCAACTCTTACTTAAAGTGACACTTCCTTGGCTTGAACTTCATGTTAACTGCGGATAGTCTCTTGAAGACATCTTTCCAAGTGGTGTAAATGGTCATTAAATGTTTAACTGAACACATTTATATCGTCCAATTACACCAAAATGTATGACAACTTCAGGTCATTTAATATAGCGTCCATGGCCCTCTGGAACGTCGCAGGTACATTGCATAGACCTTGGGACATCCTCACCAGTTGATTCAGCCCCTGCGTGGTGATAGTTGCACATTTCTTTAGGTCTTCCATTGGCAAATCGATTTGCCAATATTCAGATATTTGATTTGTTGTGGAGAATTGATTCTCTTCTCCCAATCGATCAAACACATCATCAATTCATGGTATTGGATATGAATCCTTATTCATAAATCTTATTCAGCTTCCAATAAAAGATCACAACCAAAATAGAGCCTTCCTTCTTCTTCACAATTAGGATAGGGCTCACCCAGGGACTCAATGACGGAACTAGAAGCCCATGATTCACTAGTTTACTGATTTCTTCCTCCACTACCACTTTGGCCGCCTTTGACCATCGAATTGAACTCATTCTTATCAGCAATTTTCCCCGGTATCAACTTTGCAGATTACATTTCTTACACATCCCAAATTGTAATTATACTGGGAAAATACTTTCTAGAACTTTTTAGATAATTCGTGCACCTCCTGTTGTCTTCCCATCAGATCACCTAGTTGCTATTGATTGACCAATAGATTGATGATTATGGTCACCCCTGCTAAGAATCCCATATCATCGAGGGTCCCAGAACGGGGAATTTTCTATTTTTAGCTGCCAGTATTAGATGAACAAATGCAATAATCTGATTCTTTTCAATCTTCATCCGTTTATTAGTCAAATTCGCCAAGAGAACTCGAATTCCTCCATGGCCTGGCATAGTTATTCCTGGAACTACCAAAGGCTCTAATTTGGACTTCTTCCAGGGGCTTCTGAGTTCTCCATACAGCAGCTCAGATATCTCCAATGTCAACCCCATGTCAACTATGATCTGTGATCCCGGTGGTATGGTTCTCTAATTCTTTATCCTCAACTGAAGACCCCAATCTTCCAGGATTTCCGTCAGCATTACTTGTCACTTTTGCCACCTAATTGGTAAAAAATTGGTACAACGCCATCATTGTTAATAAAATTGATGAAGTTATTCCTCCTTGTCAGTGGAGCTTCCCCATCTTTCTGATAAACCAATGGTAACGTCTGACTCAATATGTTCAACATTTATTCTTGAAAGTTAAATTTAGCTTCATACTTCCGTAGAAACTCCATCCTGATCAGAATATCATAATTTTACTTGGCCAAAACTATTGCTGGGGCGGATACCACTAAGGATCCAAATTGGAGTGGTTGAGCGCTATACGCTCAACAGGAGATGGTGGTATCTGGCCTGGCTGTCACATATTCTTTCTTGTGTTCTAAATTGGGCGATATCCTCATCTTTTTCACCAGCTTGGTCAAGACAATACTGATAGGCGCTCCCTTTTTTAACTATCAACCGCACCCATACCCAATTAACCAGATTATCTATATATGTACACTCAGTGTATAGTAATATTGTATTTACTGATGTATAGCGTCATTAGTTGCAAATTGAGGTTGTGAATTATCTGTATTAATAAATCAGGAAATGATTATTGATTGTGCTAAGGGATATAGACAGGTTTGCCTCATCTAAATTGACCTTGGTCAATTCTTCCAGATTTTTTGCAGCTCCAATCTTGTCCACCAGTTGTCATGCATATGGCCAAGCAACTTCCTTACTTATTTTGGGGTCGATCCCCTTAACTCCTGATCTGGTTACTATATTCACATCCAAATTGACCACTTGATAAACTTGATCCAGAGCGCCATCATTGATAAACATATCACTTGCATCAACTTCTTCATGTATGATATCAGGGGGAATGAAGTTTTCCATAGCTCTAGACTGTTCCCTGTCTAGGATGCGGGCCCTTTTTCTCAACATCTATTTGGGTTTGGACTCATTTTTCTGGAACTCATTGATCTATTCCTTAGACTTCTTGCAGTAAAACAGTAAAGTGTCCTCTTACTCCGCACTGGTAACAGCATTTTTCTTCCTTATTGATCCACGTGAACTCTTCATGCTTATTTTCAGCCAGTTGTTAAAATCTGAAGCTTGGTGGTTGTTTGCTCGCTTCTGGCCCTAGATTTCAACTGCACAGATTCGTGTATACTTAAATGATTTGCCTAAAATTGTTTTAACTGGGAAAATAATAGTATGAAGACCAGCCTTAAAGTTGATTGCCCAAAAGCCACGTTGAGTGCATTGTCCAGCGCTAGACAGGCGCTTCTTCCTCTTGAAAATATTTTGTTACTGGTAGGAAACTCTTTCCCTATTCTCTCTTCGCAGAGACAAGTGGAGATTTGATAAAAACAACCTAAGGATATCTGATCCTTGCACTCTTATCTTTTGGTATGGTTAAAAAACCAATGTATAACAACTTGGTTGATGTCAAGTTTTAATCTACTCTTATTATGATATATTGGGGGGTTTTATAGGTAAAATTGACACACAACTTTTCAGCTGTCCACTGGGAATTTTTTGTGCTACTATGCTGGTTTGGCCCTCAAGTGTTAGGCACTGAATCTCGTCATGTACCTTTGCCTTGAGTTTCTTAGGCAGCGTAATCCTCAGCTGTTTTGTGACCAAACAATTGGTACAGGGACTCAAAACCAATTGTTTTGGCTGATAATGATTCTACTCTTACCTCCAGCATTCAAATGCTTTGGTGGTTTCCAATGACTTTACATTCATTTAGCTTTGTATATTTTATATAACTCAACTATCAAGAAAGTTCCCATATTGAATTATTGCTTAATTTCGTCAGTGATGATTGCCAATGATGATCTCATCAGTCAGCGACCTCTTCCAAGATATTAAATAATTTACTGCAATATTCCGATTGTTTGGTGTTATTCCTCATTGAATTCATACTTAATGTCATTGAGGATGATGCCTGACAATATTTCCATCAGTTGGCTGCTGTTGCCAATCTTATATGATTATACCTAATCATTGAATTTGTTGATTGTTTAAAAGGTTGTATTATATGGTCATTTCAAATTCCAACAACAGTCAATCTATTGGACTTCTTAGCACCCTAAGTCCCCTTTGTAGGATTTAAATTTTGTACTGAACTTGGCTTGAAACTTATATTAGGATCATCAAATGTAGCTCCTAATATTTTCAAATGATCCACCATCTGCAGGGTAGTAAACTCAGTACCAAACATAGAAGGCATTATTCAATGTAAATTCTTATAAGGCTAAAGGGCTGCTTTCAGTGCGATTTGTGCATCAAAATCATCCAGTACTTCTTCTATGACCAAGATCTGCAAATATTGGTTGAAACAATTGGCAAAACTTGATAAGAATTTATATTTATGATTTTGGATTCCCATAAATTCTTTCTTGTGCTTTGCCATGAGTGTGGGACTTCCAAACTCTCATATAATGGCCTCCTTTTCATCTGAGTATGACCAGCTGTCCCCCTCTAGATGGGGTTACACTAGGTTCTGACATTTGATGTCCAAACTGTGTTATTACCATCAAAGTCTTATGCCAATCACTATAACTAAACATTATCATGTTGAATAATTGGAGGGAATGCAGAGGCTTTATCCCAATAGAAAGTAGATAGTTTCAGTGTAGCTTTAGATTCTTCTGAAGTTTTCTAGCCGCCACTCTTGATACAGCCACTTGATTAACTTGAGGAGAGATTTTAGTAGTCATCTCCAAAATGGCTGTGAATGTGGTTGACATTTTCTATTGAATAGTCACCTTCCAAACTGGAGTTCATGGGGTCCACTCTTCAGCGCTGGTCGCCACATAGAGCTCACATTCACATTTATGAGTCTTCAACTCCTCAACTTGCTTAATCAGCCGCTCTATATCTGCGTTGAATGCCCATAATCAAATACAATCCGCTTCACATTCCGTTTTCAAGAATGAAACTCCTTGAACTAAATCTCCTTCCTTTTTCTTTAATGACGCTACTTTTCCTAGTAACTCATTGCCAAAAATTATAAATAAATTGACTCCTTGCTCAATCCTGGTAACTCTCCTCCAAGGCAGCGAATTTACAATGATCTGCAGAATTCAAGGCGTTCTTATTGATGTTGCCAACTACATGCAAAGTTTTTTTTACTCGTTCCTGTATGTCATCTTGTCCTAGTATTCTACTCAACTACAACCCTTGTAGTAAGCACCAATTGTTAAAATTTAGGGGCATTGCTACTTGTTTGCAAATATTAACCCCTAAAATAATAACTTGCACAGATTCAGTTTTTGAACTCCTTGCGTTGTATGATGATATATGATATACAACTGATAATAGTATGAAGACTATTATCTGTACTTGAATAGATAACCAGTGTTAGTCCAAAGCTTGACCAGTATTCCACCAAAAAATACTCTAAATGTCCTCAGTAGGGATTTATTCCCTCATCCGCTATCTTGATCCATGCTCAGATACTAGTTTCCAGCCTTTCCTCTGGAGACACAAAGTTGGAAGCAATTCCTGTATCACTCAGCTTCTCTTCTCAGGATTCTCAATCCTTACTCATTATCCTTCTAAAGTGTTCCTAATTAAGCCTCACAGCAATATCATTGAAGATTAATAGAACTAAAAATTAATTCTGATAAAGTCTGGTTTCTTCACTCTGAGTTTTAAACCCAGTTTAAGTTTTCTTTTATGAAGATATGAAGTCTGAAATTTTATTAAATAAATTTTCAAGGTAATTATAAGATAACATTGGAACCCAACCCTCAGTTGGTGATTCAGCAGTGAAACAGCAGCCGTTGCCATTGAACTACCCTTTGTTAACTCATCAGAAATGATCTTCCTTATCATGGTTAGGATCACGTCATTGGACATCCACAAGACCTAATACGGAAAGAGTCAGATATTTGTCCCTAACGTTTTCAACTTAATCCCAGCAAACCAGCAATATTTGGACAGAGAGCTGCTTAAGTAATGGGACTTGATACTTATTAAGGCAGGTCGCAAACCAACTGATAAATTTGCTAGTTACAGTTGGCATCACTTGCCTTGCAACTTGCTTCTTAAATTCCCAATTGGTTGGTGATGAAACCTGACCAATTCCAATTGGTACACCTTATAGTTAATCATCAATTAACTATCAGATGCCCCATTTTGTTGGCAACTCTGCCCAACAAGATCTTAAGCATTCACCTGGATTGATCCCTGATGGATCTGAACCAGGTTAATTACCTAAAATTTACCAAACATTGTTAACCTGAAATTAAGGTCAACTGATATCCAATTCACTCGCTATAGAGAATTATCCCCTTGTGATCCATGATAGTCTTTATATCTAGAAAGATGGGCAAAAATACCAACACCATCTACAAAAAAATACAGATGTGCTCACTACAAGGCACTATTTGCCCTTCCACTAATTTACCTTACAATTTACTTAGATCATGGTGAGTTATATACATCCTGGCTATGAAATTCTCAAAGATTTTTAAAGAAATAATACAATCTATAGAAAAAGCAATACTGAGCTTATTGGGATTAATGGTAATAAATTTGACTGGCTCTGTGGAAAAGCATATTTTTAGTTAGTTACTTTAATAACATGAACTTGTCATCAAACAGAACATGGGACAATCCAGATAATAGTAAAGCAGTGTTGAATGACTGACTGGTTTAGAATTGTCAGAAATATTATGAAACTAATATAATTTATTGACTTAATCTAATGTATTCTATCTGATGTTATATATCATCAACTATTATATGGAAAATATTATAGTTACAAAATTAAACTAAGAATTTGTGCCCTAATAATGCCACTTATTAATAGATGATTTAATGACCCATTATTGGGGCTTTTTTAGTTGTGTCAAAATTAGAATTTGATGTCATTCAGGTTTATGATTCAACCATTTTTAATTGGTAATTCGAATTGTCTTGGTACTGCACTATTGTTGTTTAGAGAAATAGGGTTTAGCCTTTTGAAGACCATCAGAGGAGATGCTGTCTTAGAGTTAATATTTCATAAAGACTTTAACCATGAGGTAGAGCTGGTTTTATAGAAGGAAGAATCACATGTGAAGAACCTCAAAAACCTTTCCCGCAAGCCACTGGTTAGTGGTGGCATAAGGAGATGAGCTAATGGCGAAGATGCTGTTAGCATCAAAAGTAGCCCTATCTAAACCCCTGTTTTTTTGATATGATTAGGGATATTATAGGAATAAAGGTTTGGTAGTTAGTTAATAAAGTTCAATATATCTATTAATTTTTATTTTATTTTTAAAAGGCTTTTATTTATTGATAAGGGAGATCATTTGGTAGAAAGCTACAGTTCAAGTAGTGATAGGAGTTTAGGCCTCTAATCTTAAATCTGAGGTGTTTATATTTGAATAAATAAAGTAGCAAAAACTTCTACAGTGGCGCTCATGGCTGGGATGGCAGATGGTGACTATGAAAGCAGGGGGACAACCCTCACCCTTGCCAATTATAGAGCCATCACATGACCTACTAGAAAACTGAAAACACTGAGTCCCAGATATGATGATATGACGTAACTATAGCTATCTACCCTGATGAACCATTTTTTATGAAGAACTGGAGTGGTTGGAGCAGCAACTTTTAAAAGGCTATTAACTTAAACAAGGCTCAACGGACAATTGAAGCAGTCTTTTTTATTAACATAAATTTGATTTGTTGTGGACAAGATCCTGGACAAACTTAATTGAGCGCAGCTCAAATTAAAAAAAATCTAATTGTGTTTAAAAACATCAGCTAACATTTAATCAAGTTTATGCATCCCATCTCCAGAAACTCACAGATGACCATTGCACGCCATTATGCAGCCATCACTGAAGTGGTTATTTTCTTAAAAAACTGACGCCAGTAAGCAAAGTAAGTGAGCGGCTAGAAGATAACTTTTGAGAATTCTGCTCTAACTTGGAGGCAATCCATAACTAGGCCACTTGGGCCAAAATCGAGCATTGGAACTAGTGCAAGACTTAAATTACAGAATGCGTAATGTGTTTGAAAGTTGCTTGGTTTAATTTGAGGAGCCAATGCCTGGGTCAACAGCATAACTCAGAATTTTATGTGGGCTTCAGAATTTTTGATTTAGCCATGAGGGACAGGAGGATCAATTGAATAACAATGAATTTCGTGATCAGTACCAATTCTAAGCGCCAAAATTTATAAAAGTAAGGATAAATTTACACAGGAAATCAATTATTGGTGCACAAAGTTTGAAGAACAACAAACTGCAAACAAGAAATTATAAGTCTCATCAACAAGTTAAATTATCAAATTTATAATCTTAATGAAGATGGTACTTTTATCAATGAGCAAAATTAATACTCTATATGGAAAAGTGAACAATCTAAGAAAACTAATCAAAGAAAAGGATCAAGTAATAACTGTTCTTTAACTGCAATTGATCAGTTTAAATGAGGAAATTATGATAATGAAGTTAAAAAAGTGGAGCTGTGTGACTGATAATTATATATTGATTAACAAATTATAATTTTGGTTGATGATCAATGCTGTGTGCCCATAATGATTCTACTGGGAGTAATGCATTCAAATTGTAGGGCCAGCGGCTCCTGCCATTAGGTTGGACAAGAGTTTGCACACTTTTAGGTTAAAAAGGGGCTCTAACCCCAAGGCCCTACCTCTCACCCAATTTTCTAACCTAGGGCATACCCTAGATGAGCGATAGGTGGCTGCTGCTCCTCCCCACTTGCTTTGTGGCACTCATCAACCCATCTTCAAGCCCAAACCCACCATTGTCTTAAAATATGCAAAGCTTTACATTATGGAAACAAGACGACTTTTTATAGATTTAAGAAATTTTAGGAAACACCCTCCAAGGTTCCCACGCCCGCCTTCAATCAGAAGTTCAATCAAGAGCTATCATTTTGGTTAAAAAGTTGACATATGGGGCAACCTTAGGTAATAATAATGGTGATAATAAGCCAAATTGTGTAAAAAGTCTAAATAGTTGAGAGGAAAAGTTTGAAACGTGAATTAAACCCGTAACCAAATAAAGAGATTGTTGTAAGCAAATCTGGACAATCTAAACTTACTAAATCCTCTTGAGAATAGTTGGGAAAATGACCAATATTGTTAATATGGAATATCGATCAAGGAAGAAATTCCCATATTATCAATCTCAAAAATTCAACATCTGATGCCAAGGTTGAGCTTAGTAATTCTCCTCCCCAGCCCAACCTTAAACCCCAAAACTCTTCTAATGGTAGGGTGTTGAGTTAATGTTTGACTAAATAAAGTTTATTCCTTTTATTTTAGTTTTATAAAATTGATAGTTTGTATATTATAGTATACCACAAGTTGAGATTGTTAGTAATTATTAATTAAGAAAAACCTACAAACTGGTTCCTCATTGAAGAGAAGATCAGGGGTGGTAATTTCTTGCCAAGCTGTCAAACATAGCAATGTTACAATTACCCAAAAAACCCCACTCCCTTTGTTACCAAGTCAGTGTACCCAAATCCCTCATACCGCCCATCACAAACTAGTAAAAAAAAGCAGGGTGCCCCTTGTAATCTGGAAACTGCTGCCAGGGAAGTTGCTACTATGATGGCCAAAGCCCAATTTTTCCTTGTCTCACCTACATCCTAACACAAATACTATGAGGATGAAGTCCAGAGGTCAATACTGAAGTCAATTCCATGCCATGTTGGTTGATGCCATTTAATATAATTGCATTGGCCAATACTTGCTCCTTAACTCTGGCGCCGCGACTCAGCATTCTGAGATACCAGGGATGAGTCAGCCAAGATGTAATGCAAAAAACATGGAAGAGAGAACAATGACTATAAACCTGTTAATCTACCTGTTTTTGACAAAAATGGAAGCGTGGCCACTTTCATTAAATGATTTTAAATGGCCATGTATGGGGCCAGCAACTGTAACAAAGCTGCTAATCATTAACTGCATATAGAATGGAGCACTAAGTTGATTATGCCACATTTTTATGATAACCCTATATATGCTGAGGTCAAAAAGGACATCCTTCGCGAATTTGGATCCTGAACAGATGTCAACAAGAAAAGATAATTTCAAGAACATTGTCAGGATTCCTACCCAAATGGTAGATTCAGATATGCGGGTAATGGGAATTAATCATGATCTGACCATATAGCCCAACATTCTGTTGGGATAATCCCCACCAAAATTTGATTACTCTCAAAGTCAAGGATCAATCTTGACTTACGCAGTTGACTAATGCTCCCTTGGAGCTACCTAATCTCTGGGTTCAAACCTGATCCATGTGGCAAGCGCAGCATGTTCAACCAAGGTAATTGGGCTGCCACTAATCTCTGTTTTGTTTAGTTTAATAGATCTAGGCTTAAACTGTTTGTAACTTCCTAAGACGCCTCAAAGATTTCTCATATATTGCTGCTACTAAACTAATAAAACTTATTTTTTTCCTCATTTTCTCAATTTTTAAAAAACTTTTTTTACGCTTGAACTAACTTTCATTTGATTTATTAAAAAAATTTACTTTTACCACTGCCATCTGGCACAACCATATTCCCATTGATGTCCTTTGATCTGCCACCTGCTTCTCCAGCGTGAGATAGTAGTGCTCCACCGCCTATCATCTTATGACCTGCGGGCAAGTGCATTTGCATGGGTTTGAATAGCCTGCCACCCTCTACTGGCCGTTTTGTCCCCCATGGGACTTACCACTCCACTTTGCGTGCATCCACCCTTCTCACCCCATCCTCTCGCCCTTTGTTCCATGGTATGGTTTTTCCTCAATGTTAACTAGGGGCGTTTATTCCCATATGCTGACAAGGCAATAATTTTACTTGCCACAGCTGCATTTGTACTGACTAGATTTATTGATTTCCATTCATTTAAGGGCTATTAGACATGTGCTTCCAGATGGAGGAGGACACTGCAGCAGCGGCCTATACTCCCTTGTTTACAAAAACACTCCCATTCCTACTACCTGAACTTGCCTCCCTTCAGACATCACACTGGTGGTGTCCTTTGCGTCCCTCCCTTCCCACCTCTCACCCTAAGTTTTAAATGAACAATTGATGGCGGGGCTTATGGCTTATGGAACTCAGCCCAACTTCATCTTCACTGTTCCCTCTGGTGCAGAGCGCCTTGCTGCCCCTCGCGCCACTTCCATTATAATCCCAAACCACCCTACCATAGCCCTACAAATCCCTCCCCATGCTCATATTGCAGTGGCGCCTAAGCACTTTTGGGCTTGTGTGGATAATAGTCGCAAAATTTGTCCTCTCTGTTTTGGGTTCAACCATTCCAAAAAAATCTGCCCCCAAGTCACTTCCTCTGGTGTGGCTTCTGAGCCCTATTCTCTTAATTCCAAATGGGGTATTTTATTGCCCCCTCCCACTCAACATTCTCATTCAATGGGCCAGAGTGGGAAATTGGCCCCTAACAAATCATCCGCCCATATTAACCCACCCAAATTTAACCTCGCCAATCAGAGTCAGGTTTGGACCACCATTTGCACTCAAGCAGTCCATTCAAATACTACCACCACAAATTCTACATCCACTATTCTTGTGAACCATGATCCCAGAACCTATTGGCTGAGGTTTTTATCAGGTAAAGTTATCTTGAATAAGGAAATTGGTGAACCTCTCAGCCTGTATGATTACAAAAGAGAAAATTTTACAATTATAATTTTTGAAAAAAACCTTAACCCCAAACGATTCAATCCTATACCCAATGACATCCCCTACCAAAGTGACCAAAAGCTAGCCTTAGTAGCGGTGGCCTCACTCCATTGCCCAAAAATCTGCAAAGCAGTGTCCTAACCAGTTTCTAAAGACCTTCAAGGGCTGACCACAATTGACCTCCCCCTATTTCACCAAAGCAGCTCAGGAAAAATCAACAAATTGTTTAAAGATGCCAAAGCCGCTGTCATGCATGTGAAAAAACTAGCAGATTTCAACCATTCTGCTAAAATCATTTGTCAAAGTATAACCTATTTTTGCCTGATTCCCAGATGCCCTCCTTCAAGCTGAACATCATCTAGAGGAATTGGTTGAAGCAGTCTTCCAATCTGATCTTGAAGAAGAGAACCATTTTTCCTCCACATACACCCCCACCACGCTGATGCCCCTACGTCCTGGAAGACTCACTTTTGTCCGTTTCTACAATCATGATGATACTGTTTGAAAAGTAATCCTGTAGAAGAGCTGCCTGACCCCCCTCCCCCTCTGCCATAGTGGGTTAGCGGCATTTTGCTCCCTGCCTGGTTTGAGGTTTTTCTTTGGTTTTTATTGTCCCAGTCATTAATTCAGTTCTTTTGCTCATTGAGTATTGGTAATGTCCATTCTTTGGTCAGCATACCACAATTTAATTTTAAATTCTAAATTTTAAGGCAAAATTATAAGTTATTGGAATCGCCAAGCCAGACATAGTATCTGGTATAAAAACTTTTTCAACCAAAAAAGCAAAAGGTATTTAAATCACCTTCAGGCTTCAGATCACCTGATCAGTAAGTAACAAGGGATATGTGGTAATGCACACATGATCCTGACAAACATTGGTATTAAGAAGGATGAAATAATTACCAAAGCTTATAATTAATTTTATTGAAAATCACTGGTTCTCTTGGGAGCTAATGCAATGATCAATTTCGATGCTGGTTTTGCATTACAACATTCAGTGCAACCCTATTGAAATTTGACATAGACTTTATTGCCAGCATTTGCCCAAAACTTTGATGTCCAAATTGGTCAATCATTTACAAATGATGCTCCTTAATGTATGGACCCCTTATACCAGCTAAAAATTAGGAATTTTAGGCACTTCAGGAAACCCACTTTAAACTCAAAAGAATTACAGCATTCCACCTACAAAATTTAGCAATCCAAAAAAACGCAAAGGCAAAGTGTAAGGGTCTTAGCTCCAGTTATTAGCTAAAAAGGGACATGTAACCCTTTAGAACCAAAAAAGTTTCAAATACTAGGGCCTTGCCTCTCACCCAAATCTCTGAACTAGAGCATACCCTAGACGTGAGATGGGTGGCTGCTGCCAATCCCTGTTCGCCACATTTTTCTCCCACACTTACCCCCAAATCATCTCATCCTAGTGTCAAAATCTGCAAGTTTTTGTTAAAACCTTAAGCAAATTTGTGAAGAATTTAGGAGAACCCAGAAGCCCTTATTACAGTCCACAATCTTTGTCACAAATTGTAGTTCAACCAGAAGTCAACCTAAGTGGAAAAATATCTAGCGAGTAAAAGTTAAGAAAAGAAAGGATAAAAAACAGGGGTCAAACCCAAAATCCAATTCTAAATCAAAATGTGAATTTGTACATTTGAAAATCGGGAAATTATATCAATAATATCTTGGAGACCCCAATTGATACTATTAATTTGATTTCAGGTATTGAATCCATAAATTGATTAATTTGTAATCATAATTTGTTTCCCCTGTTGCAGTTTGCTTAGCATTTATTCCCCCTCCCCCCACCATAAGACCCAGTACTCTAATAATGGTAGGTTGTTTGGTTATTTTTTTCTTAATTACTAGTATTAGTCATGTGTTAAAATATTTTTTTGAAACTGTATAAATTGATAATTTATATACTTAATGGCATATAGCAATAATTCACTGGGTTAGAGCCTTTCAAACTCCCCTATTAACGCGCTCACCCAGAATTCCTTTAACCCCACAGTTGCTTGTGGACCGTGGCTATCCTTGTGGGCCTAGGAATGCCATGAAGGAAGCTAGGTCTTTCCCTAACACGCTGAGTTCCAAATACAATGCGTCCATTGAGTGAAAATTCTTGCTTTTACTGCGATTAGAAAGGACATTATTCCTCAAAATGCCACCAATGCAGTGCCAATAAAAACTTCTTGTTAATCCTTAGTAGGAGGGAAAAGAGGAAATAATAAAAGCGAGATGATCTATTCTAATAAAACTTCTAATCCCACCTGATCAAAATGAACATAATAGAAATGAGGCCTCAATTATCATTGTGGACACTATTAAAATGGAATAGACTCAAGTACATCATGATATCTCCATTGATGTGAATGCGGTGACTAGCTCACAGTAAAAGGCAGATTATACTGATTTAACTGAGATAGTTGCAAAACCGTCTGTTCAACAGATTATCAATAATATACCTGTTGAGAGGCCAAGTCAAACAACTGATACCCAAAGTTTGATGTGGGTAAACATAGCTTTGTCCAATGACACATATATCACTGAATATCCTAGCATTGGCAACAATGTGATAAGCACTCTACCTTTGGATTCTTCATAATTTATCTGTGTAAACTCAATTATTTCTTTTCATTAAGAGTGTACTTATGTTGATATATTGTTCAACAAAATTTAAGTTGTATAGATTAATGACAGTGGTGCGCCCATGAATATTGTTTCAACTAATTTAGAAGCTAAAAATTGCTCTTGATATTAATCATTGGCAAGAATATGGGACAGCGGTCTCTAACAGTGTTAAATAGTGAAGGGCCTTAAGTCTTTGAAGTTATGATTTAGTACACTTGTGATGTAATCATCTGCAATTGTGTTTTCAAATAATAACCGTAAAATATAATTGGAATGAACTTTTTATGAAACTATGACATTTCATATGACTTTAAAGAAAACATGTTAACACTATTGGGACAGGCGCTTTCAATGTATTACAGTTACACTAATACTAAGCCCACCAGCTGCCATCAAATTTTCACTATTATCTTATGCAAATGTATTATTATCAATTGTATATATTAAAAAGGGTAAATAAAGCTGAAGTTTGCCCAAAACCAAAAATGAATTTGGGGGATACCACTAAGGGTTAAAAAAGAATTAATGATAATTCTAGGACATCAACAGTTATGAGTACTATAAAACATTGGATTTTCCAAGAGGATTGTATAGGGACGTCATGCCTTTCTGAAAGCGTTCTCAGATGTAACCCAGTGTAGCGCCTGGAATATTTATACCAGAGCATGGCGATCTTGACGTCTTGTTTTCTAAACCAACACATTATAAAGGTTAAAGACACCAAATGGTCGCTTTTATACATCTGTTGCTCAAAGATAAATCAAAATCAGTTATAAAATTTGATGAAATATCAGAGCTGTAACTACTTTTCAAAGGCATGAGGCATATGCTGTAATTTCAAGAGATTACTTAATGAATTATTTGAGCAAAAAAAGATTAAGCGTTAAAATCATTTGATTGATACTCTGTATTTTTCAAAAGATGACCTTGATCTGGGTTGCGCAAATGAGTATAACACTTTTCTTAGATACTGGGGATCATTCACCCATAAGAAAGATGATGATTAGGTGTTCCCAAGCTAGCAATGGAGCAGTAAGCTAAGAGCTTTACAATCTCTTTATAGATCGGAATGATCATGCCTTTGAAAATCCCTTGGTCCAGCCCATTTATAATCATAAAGAATAAAGGTGGTATTAACCGCGTTGTAATTGAATATGCCACCTCAACGCTATTACAAAAATGGATCTGTACCCAATGCCAATAATTGATAATACTTTAGATTACCTGGGAGGTGCGAATATCCTACAGCAATGGATCTTATCTCTGGATACTAACAAATTAATTTGCTAAGAAAGGAGCAAGAGAATTGCGCAAATATGTCAGCGCAAAGTTTGTTTCAACCAACATGCAATCCACAATTGCTGTGTAATGCGCTGGAAAACCTTGCAGCGTGTAATGGATATCAACTTGGGTGATGCTTAGCTATCATGTGTACTAGTGTACCTGGATATTAAGAGTTTTTTAAGGACATTCTAACAACACTTGAAGCATCTTGAACAACTGTTTGAACAATTACTGAAGGCCAATCTGAAAACTAAGCCACAAAAAATGTCAATTCTTCAAAGAGCAGTTAAAGATCTCAGATTTGTTTTCAATCCTCAAGCTTTGCAGCCTCAACCTCAAAAGGTGGATATTCTAGATAACATGTAAGCTATAAAAAGTAGGCGAGATGTTCAAGTGTTTTGGGCATTTTTGATACTATTAGAATTATTATAGGATTTGCAAAGATTGACAAGCCCTTATTCCACCATCTACAAGGAGGAGTTCATTTTTGTATGGCAGCTGAATGTCAACAGGCCTTTGAATTTCTTAAAACTATGCTTAATATGGCGCTTGTTCTATGATATCTGGATTTTACAAAACAATTTATCATGGAAAAGGTGCCTCATTGACCACAATTTTAGGTGTTATCTTAAAATGGAAATGATGGTAGGAGCAATTTCTTGCTTACTGCAGCAGAACGCTGGATAAGCAAGAACATAACTATATAGTGATGGAATGTAAACTTTTGGCTTTGATCTATGCTTGTAAAAAGTTTTGAGTTTAATTCATGGCACCAGATTAAAAAGTAACAGATCACAGTTCACAATGTTGGATTCACAATCTAAAAAGCCTAAGGGTCGTTTAGCCCACTGGGCTCTAAAATTACAGGCGTACAGTTATGAAATCATTAATATATCATGAGCCGCTCATCAGAATGTAAACAGATTACTGCAACTTCTGATTATGGCAGTCCTAAGAAATTTGGCTAATAAGTCTATGAAAAAAATGATAAATCAAACATATGATGACGAGCCACATGAAGTTAAGGAGCTATTGAGAAAGCATTAAAAAATACTGGATATTAAGATAAAGTCCTACATATATATTAAAAAGTGATGGACAACATTGGATTTTTCAGAGCCTTCTAAACGGATGAATAACAATATTCTGTACCATAAGGCAGTGGGACATAATGGAATGATTAAGGCGCTAGAATTAATGTAAATTAATTAAAACTGGGATTCCATACGGTTCAATATTCAAGATTTTAAAAAAATGCCATTTGTTTAATTAAAAATCCCATGAAGCCAGATGTTCAATAGATTAATTAAACCAGACTGGGTCTGGCATACTTATCATTTGGTGTTGTTGGTCCATTACCAGTGAGTAGCCTTTGCAACAAATTATTATTGCTATTGCTCAAATGACCAAGTGGTTGGATGCAAAAGCCAAGTGAGACTTAGAGGCCCTGATAATGGCTAGATTCATCATTGATTATATCATAATAAAACATGGATGCCTTAAAGCTTCCTGACAGACAATGGAATGAAATTCACTGCACATATGGTGAATCACATAAAAAACTGATTTCCATTAAAGGAGTACTTTTGAAACCATACCACCCCAAGACTAATGGAATAGTAGAACAAGTGAATGGTACCCTTTTTGGCATATTTTGCAAAAACACAACTGCGGCGCATTACAATGGGCTACTTTCATTATGCATGGTGTATGTATACAATATTGGACATCATAGTGTTACAGAACATTCTCCGTTTTCAGTAATTATATGTTAGACTTCCAGCTCTACCACCATTGTTATATTCAGCTAATAGCCTAACTGAGGCAGTAAGACCTACAAGTTATATCAAACAACTGGCAAAAACACTAATCAAATTACAGTCTGAGACTTATCATAATAAATAATTATTATTAAATAAGTAAGAAAAGTTATGATAGGTCTATTTAAGCTGTAGTTTCCAAGTCTAAAGAATGAGACTTGTAAATATAATGTGATACCCATACCGCAGCTATGCGCACAAGTTGTCTTTTCTTTATATGAAACAATTTTAAAATATTGAAAAATTATCTATTGATGTATACACTATTAAAGATCAAGATGGTTGGGTTGTAATCAAACTCACACTAAGTTTCATAATCTTATCTTATTAAATACTTAAGAAAAAAGTAAAAAATATATTGAAAAACAATGTAAATAGTTATATAATGAATAGACAAAGTTTTTTTAATTAATACTTTTAAATGATCAATTAGCTTCATTGTCAGAGCTGGATAGCCATTTCTTTTGGAGGGTGAGGCGAGTTAGCTTGTGGTGGGTTAGCAAATAAAGCCCCATGAAGAACATCTAGAAGTAAACCAAATTTCTTATAAGTCCCAATTGTTGAAACTTTGTTGAAGATGAGCTAAACCTAGGATAACTTGACACCAGGTCTGTTGCCCTGGCTGACTAAGGAAAGTCCAACAGATTAAGGGAAGTGGCCAAAAAAAGGCCTGTGTAATAATTGGGAAGGATGCGTTTGACAAAAAGCAGAAGAGAGGAAAATACAATCATCAAGGAGACTCTCAATGAAGGTATAAATTGGGGATTAATACCTTAGCTTAAAATTTGTGAGCATACTCATCAAAAAACGCATAAATGTCACTCATGGTATTATTTGGAGATGCAGCAAAAGGAAAATAACGCATGCACCAAGTAGGCCATCTGAGTTAGATAATTCTCAGGTATTTTTTAACAAGGTTTTGCAAAGGGAGCAATAAAGAGCAAGGAGGTGACAATATTATATAGTACAACTCCTTAGGCTCAACAGGACGAGCATTTTTGTATGATTACTTTTCAGCGCACACCAGAGTTCTGTGACTGAGCTGGTGAAAAGCAAAGTCTGGTTGGCTTCAAAAGATTGGCCAGGACGACGTCAGGTTCAAAGCTAGTGCAGAAGACATAGGCTTCCAAAAGATTATATCAAGTCTAAATATAAACCCAAAGTGGCCACACAGCCCACACTAAAGTTTATATCAGGCTATTTGGGGTAAATACCTGTAAAAGCAAAAAAAGGAATTCAAGGAAAAATCGCCATTAGATTTCAATTATTAATGAACTGAGACCTCTTTATTATTGTTTTGTTGACTCACAAAGCTGTAGAGACTGATGAAATAGTGGAAGGAGGTTCATGTTTGACCAACTGAGAGGTTCTTCAATTAGGGATCATGCTACTATGACTGGTGTGAGCTCACTAAGCTCTGATTATGCTATGATAGGCATCAAAGATTATTCTTTTTCAACAGTCAAAGCGTAGATGGTTGATCTGGCATGTAGTAATGAGGGCAAAATGTCAGAATTAACAAAGGATCAGCACATCAAGGTACTGAGCCTTTGGAAGGCACACCAATTTTGGGGCAGACAGACCATTAAGGATATGTTTGTACTTAGGTTTTAAAAACACAGACAACATTTTACAAGAAAGAAACTAACATCCGCTTATAATTCAATTAATTCAGGGGAATTGTTGAATGATAGCTGGATTAAAATCATCAGATACTTATAAGCCGGATATAATAATATTGGTATTAAATTAAATTGTTATATTTGATGGTATATATATTATCAATTGATATTAAAAAAATTTCACAAGAAAAACTAAGGATTTTATGGCCTAACAATACCACTTATTAAAGTATTACTTAAAGTCCCATTTATTGAGAGCATTTCAATTAAGTCAAAATTAGATTTTAAGTAGTAAAGTTACCCAGCGTCGCTCAGGTTTATTTTATAAGTTTGCACTGACATAGCCTAAATTAATATGCCAGCACTACGCTCACACCACTTGGACCAACAGCTTTGCTGTTGCCCTCATGGATGGTGAGCTATGTGTTACCACTACGCTTGAGCCACTCAGACTAACAGCTTTGCTGTTTCTCTCATGAATGGTAAGTTGGTTATCCTAAATCTACTTAATAATCTACTTAAACTCTTACACTGATCATTTTTAGTCCAGGATGAGCAATTTGGTGAATTATTTAATTTATTTGACATTTCACAAATACTTGGCCAAAAACTTGAACCTATCAGATTGGATGTCAGTCAGTCAGTTAGGGTTAGAGTTTTATTAAGTGGATTTTTGTTTAATAGGGGTGAGAAACCATTTAGTTTTAGGGTGAGCAATTTGGTGAATTATTTAATATAATCACTTATTATCAACCACTCACTTAAATATATTAAACCTATCAGATTCAATGGTTTCAGTGTCAGTCTGTCCTTCTGTCTGTCTGTCTGTTTGTCAGTGTTAGAATTTCATTTAGTAAATTTCAGATGTACTATTAGTTTAATTTTTATTTTAGTGAATGGCCATTGATACTAAAAACAAAATATCTTTTATTAATTCTATCCTTATATTTTTCAATAGCTCAATTTACTTATTGTTGCTATTGGATTTTAAATTTACTAGCAGATACTAATAGATTAGATTTTTAAGAATGGTGGATGACCATTATTATGTTTAGGAAGAAATCAATTTACCAAATTATCAAAATTAAACTACTCGCCCAAAACCATTTACACTATAAATTTACCCTTAAACCATGTATACTCAGCTAGGTAAAATTTAACTTATCAAATTAATTAAGCCATTAACCACTTACATAAACTATTAAACTTATTTAATTATCCTTAAAGGCACTAAAAACTCAGAAAACCCATTAAAACTATTAAATCAATTAAATACTAACCTTCTTAGCTGTAACAACACAAGGAATACTAATAAAACACAAATTTTCTCTTTATACATATAACTTTTTTATTTTTATTAATTACAATAAGAAACCTGGCTTAGAGGAGCATATGGACCCACTCTCATAAACCTATGTAGGAATCCAGATTTTTGGGGTGCTCACTAGTGCTAACGCCGCTGAATCCCACAAATAATTTGATATATAAATAGAATGAGCGCTACTAAAAATGGTTTTTTTATTGATTTATCAGGAGCACGAGGGGTAAAGCTAAAAAGTGATCTTTTCCAATTTTTAAAATTAGTATTTATACTACTTTTAGAAGTTGGAGGAATTTGAGGATAATTTTGGAATAGCTTTGCTAATTCCAATTTGGGTAATATGCGGGAATAGCATATCATAACATGGGAACTTGCTTCAGGGCAGCGGAGCGAAAGAAGAGGAATTGTGATTGGCTAAAATGTACCCATGAGTAACATTTTTATAAACTTTAGCCAAGAACCACCTGAGAAATTTCTTGCATCTTGGGGGACCCCCACCAAGCCTATAAAAGGGGGGACCCTGCATAGGTGCGTTGAAGGACTTTGGGTGGTGCGTGGAGTGCCTTCTGATGGTAGCCCTAAAGTCTGTGGTGAGGTCATAGTAATCCAACTGGAGGATTTTATGTTTGATGCCCATAGAGGTTTTGAACTAGCGTTACTCCAATTAATGGGGTTCCACGGAGAGTCAGCAAGGGATTTTTGGCCACAATTTTTGATAGTATTGTTTTTATTATTGTGGGATTCGCTCTTAAAAGCCTTGGATAATCACAAAATGCCGACTTTTTTCTTATTCAGCTGAACTCGACCTAAAACATTGTTCTTGTTCAGCTGTGAGGGCAAATGTCCAACATTGCCCCCTAAAGAATGTTGGGGGAGAGTATGGACGTAGGAAACGGCCATGTACGCGATTAATGGTAACATTGGTAGCTAGCAATTTGATGGAATATTCAATTTTCCTCTTGTAAGTGATTTTAAAGGGACCTTCCTAAATTGATCCAAGCTTACCGCTTCTGGGAGTGATGCAGATAATTTAATAAAACACATATCAGACACTTGGAAAGTAGGTAGGGGGGTTCAGATGATTAGCAGCCTGCCTTTCTTTTGTCACTTTTTTTGCTAATTGGTCATAGCTTCAGATTGGAGTTGAATGATGAGCTGAGCCAATATTCTCATGACCTTCCCAGGTTTCTCAGTTCTAGAGGAAAATACATCTTTGGCTAAGAAGGCAGGTATGCCTGGCTCCCACACATACAAAACATGGAATGAGGACATTTTTAGTATATGGTGATAGCTAATCTGGCAAGCCATAAGAGCACTGGGTAGATATTGGTCCCAATGAGGAGGATCAGATGATGCCATTTTTTGAAGAATGGAAACCAATAATTAATTTGCTCTTTCCACAGTCCCATTGGTGGAGGGGTTATATGAAGCTGAGAACATTTTTTGGGCTCACATAGATGTGGCCAGGATTTTGACTACTCTGGAGGTGAAATTCTTACCATTATCACAGAGTAGTACTTGAGGGCAGCCATGACGTGTAAAAATGTGTTGGTGTAGAAAGGTGGCAGTTGCCTTGGCCATTTGGGCATGGAGGACTATGGCTTCCACCCACTTGGTGAAATGGTCAATAACTACTAGGATAAATTTGTTTTCACTATTAGTCTGTGGAAGGGACCCACTACATCCAAACTGATGGTATGGAACGGTTGTTGAGGAGTATTGGGTTGATACTGGTATCAAGTCTTGAAAATGGATTGTTTTTTACACGCAAGGAAAGCTTCCAAGACTTCAACAATAGCTACCATCATTCCATCCCAATAGTACCAATTCTTGATCCACTCATAGGTTTACTTGTCCCTCCCATGGCCTAGAGTGGAATGAGCTTCTAGGATAAAAGGTAAGCATTCTGAGGGCTGAAGGTAGGGTAGCAATCTTGTCCCCACCTGCTTATACAACTTTTTTATTCTCCACTTTAGTGTTACAGGAGTGTTGGGATAACATTTTCTGTACAGGCTCATCATCATCCACCCATTCATTTGGGGTCGTTAGAAGATCATGTAACCTTTCCGCCTCACTATTATCTAAGTGGAGGACAAGCAGTTGGGTCAACCCATTAAAATTTAAGTGACAGGTACCAGCACGATGTTCAATTTTCATGTCATAGGGCTGATACTTTAGAGCCCAGCGAGCTAACTGACCAGTAGGATCCTTCATGTTTTGTAACCACTTTAGAGATGTGTGGTCCATAAATACAGTGAAGGTGGTTCCATATAGAAAAGGGCGATAGTGCTTGACAACTAACAGAACAGCAAGGCACTCTTTCTCTGTTACAATGTAGTTGCGTTCTGCCTTTGACAGCATCTTGCTAAAATAGGAAACAAGGTGCTCTACACCATATTTATTAAGTTGGGCTAGAATGGCCCCAACGGCATAATCTGAGGCATCAGTGAATTATATGTAGGGTTTGTTATAATTAGGATGCCGCAGGATAGGACGTTGTTGTAGCAGTTGCTTCATTGTTTCAAAGGCGGCCTTTTGTTCAGCACCCCAGTAAAAAGTGGTATTCTTGGTTAATAGCCGAACAAGGGGCTCACTAAATTGGGCGAACTTAGGGATGAACTGATGGTAATACCCCATCATCCCTAGAAATACCTGAGACATCTAGTAAATTTTTAGGGCCGTCATTTTTATGATGGCTTTGACCTTGTCCTGAATGGGTTGAATCCCTTCTTGTGAAATAGAATGGCCAAGGAAATCTAATTTCCTTTTTACACTTTTGTTCTAGAAAAAGGTACACTTTGAGGGCTTCAACTTGATATTAGACTTACATAACCGTTGAAACACCTCCTTCAAGTAATCAAGTTGGTCATTATAAGTTTTTGAGAACATCATAATGTCATCAAGATAGAAGATGACACAAGTCGCCTTGAGGTCCTGTAAGATGTGATTTATCGCACGCTGGAAAAAGCAGGTGCATTGCACAATCCTTGGGGTAATCATGTGGGTTGAAAGAGACCTTCACTACAAATAAGAGCGCATTTCTCCTGATCTTGAGGAGAAAGGTCCATTTGCCAATAGCCACTGGCCAGGTCCATAGCGGAGAAGAAGTTAGAGCCAGAGAGTTGGGCCAGGGCGTCATCAATTCGAGGGATAGGATAGCTATCCTTCTTAGTGAGGCTATTCAACCTATGGTAATCCATGATTATATGATGACCTCCATTTTTCTTTTTAATTAATATGAGAGGTGAATACAAAGGGCTATGAGAAGGAATGAGCAACCCCGCATTTATAACTGCTGGAGCTCCGTCCTCATTTGTTGCTCCTCCACTTTTGACTTGCGATAGGGTTTGGACCTAATAGGCTGGGCATCACCCACATCAATGGAGTGACACCAGCCCTTCATGTGGCCATAGTCACTATTCAATTTGGAGAAGATGTCACTATATTCATCCAGCAAGTTATGAACTTTATCCAACTCTTCTGGTGTTAGCTTATCCGAAATATGAACGTTGGGCAAGTTACACACCATGTTATCCATTGGTAAGCCCAAATCTGACATAGAGCCAATGGAGTGGATATGTTCAATGTCCTCTACTGGGTTTAGGAAACCTCTACCAATTTCTTGGTGTTTCCATATGATCATATATTTTCTAGTGAGGTTTCCTAGAAGAAGGGTAATTGCCTTTGGTAGGCTGGGTCTAATATCCCATGCAAAACATGAGGCTCCGAGGGGCTAACACTCTCAATACTTATGAGGTGCAATAAACAGTGGTGTGGAATTTGTAGTGTGATTTTAGTGTCAATCATTCTTTGTTCCCCAGGCTTAATAAAAATCTCATCAGCCACATAAAAAGGTATACCATCCCTGGCATCCACTGAATCAGGTAATTTCTTTGTATTGCGACTGGAAGTGGTATATGACAAGGTTATAACTTAAAAAGGATAATTGACCATGAAAGAGTATTTGTGCTTGCGGGGTTCTTTATTGGATAAGACTAAAGGTACTTTATAGTTGAGTAACGAGAGGACCTCTTGCTTCAGGTTGATTATTCCTTCATACTCAATCATAAACTGAGTGCCAATGAGCATATCATTTGAATTATTGTCCAAAGCCACAGCAGGGGCTGATAGGATAAACTTCCATGTTAGAATGGGAAAGGAAGAGTATGCCTCAATACCACGGGTATTGTTGGGACCAGCGGTTCCAAACTCTTGCGTGTACTCCAAATCAGGCGCTAGCTTTATCTTCTTGATAAGCTTAGTGTAGATCACGTTGATTGTAGAGCCAGTGTCCAGGATAGCCAGTAATTGGACCTTTTATATGACCACTTCAACTTTAGTGAGCGTTCCACTAAAGTTAGGGGATAAATCTAAGACCTCCTTGAACCAGAAGGTTGAGGTTAACTTTTTAGCAGTATCAGGGTATTTATCCATGATGGACTTTAAGGCATGAACCCGTTGAAGGGACATATCAGGCCAGCTAAGAATTGGTCACCATCGCTGGAAGTGTCAATGATTTTTGGACACCCTAGAATTTGGCTGAGGTATGTTTCCTCAAGTATGGTAGACTCATCTACTCCTCCAGCGTTCAAATTATCAGAAGCCTCTTCTTCTGTGCGGGCTCCCAATATATAGCAACTGACGTCATCATAACCCTCCTCAGATTCCTCCCCAAGAGTATTTGCAACAACAGGCAAGTCAGCGACGGAGGTAGGGGGACGGCTACAGAAGTTTGGGTAGCTTTAGGAGACGCATTTTCCAGCTTGGATGGAAGAGAAGGCACAGAGGTGTTAGTGAGATTGTGCGGCATATGGTTGTTACAACTTTACAAGGCTCTTATTCATTAGAAGGAGCGATAACCTTTTTAAGTCGCACTTAGGGAACAGGTTTTGTAAGGAGGATAGGCACAGGTGGCCTCACTCCCAACTGGTCAACTGGTGGTAAGTTCTTTAGGGTTGGCGCTGAAGGTTCCACCTCAGTGACATTATGTTCAGCACCTAAGTGAAATTTGGCCACTTCTATCAAAGCCTCCTTAATATCACGGATGTTTGTGAAGTGGCGTTTCACTAAGACGATGTGTATGGCTATAGAGGGTCGAAAGGCTATCCCAGTTAACAGGGCGGCGATGGCATCATCAAGTGTAAGCATGTTAGAGGAGGTCAACCTTTGCGCAGAGAGGCAAAAGCTTTCAGCAAAGGCAAAGGTTGATTCACCATCAAACATACTAAGGCGCATAAAAGCCTGTTTTTCCCTGTGTAACTCTGTTGTTATCTAAATTCATTCAGAAGGGCCTCTTTCACCTCTGCCCAAGTGTATGAAGGGTTCAGGTTATTGACTATCATCTCTTGTGCTAGGTGACTCAAACAAGGAAGGATGAGGCGAGCTTTTTGCTTGTCTGAGGTGCCATCCATAGCGACATCATAAACGTACAGGAAGGTAGCAATGCTCCCTTCCCAAGGGACGAACTTTTCTTTAAAGGGAAGTTGTAAGGACGTTGTTCAAGCTCCTTAAGATGGACTAAAGCATCCGCTAGTTGCTTTTCAGGAGAAACTACTTTTAACATACAGGACTCCCCTGTAGTGAGCACCAATTTGTAGGAATCCAGATTTTGGGGTGCTCACTAGTGCTAACGCCGTTGGATCCCATAAAGAATTCAATTTAAATAGAATGAGCGCTAGTAAAAATGGGTTTTTTATTGATTTATCAGGAGAGCGGGGGGTAAAGCTAAAAAGTTATCTTTTCAGATTTTTGACTATTAGTATTTATACTACTTTCAAAAGTCAGAGGGAATTTGAGGATAAGTTTGGAATAGCCTTGATAATTCCAATTTGGGTAATATGTGGGAATAGCATATCATAACGTGGGAACTTGCTTCAGGACAGCGGAGTGAAAGAAGAGGAATTGTGATTGGCTAAAATGTACCCATGAGGTAACATTTTTATAAACATTAGCTAATTACCACCTGTGAAATTTCTTGCATCCTGGGGGACCCCCACCAAGCCTATAAAAGGGGGGACCCTGCATAGGTGCGTTGAAGGACTTTGGGTGGTGCGTGGAGTGCCTTCTGATGGTAGCCCTAAAGTCTGTGGTGAGGTCATAGTAATCCAACTGGGGGATTTTATGTTTGATGCCCATAGAGGTTTTGAACTAGCGTTACTCCAATTAATGGGGTTCCACGGAGAGTCAGCAAGGGATTTTTGGCCACAATTTTTGATAGTATTGTTTTTATTATTGTGGGATTCGCTCTTAAAAGCCTTGGATAATCACAAAATGCCGACTTTTTCTTATTCAGCTGAACTCGACCTAAAACATTGTTCTTGTTCAGCTGTTAGGGCAATTGTCTGACAACTTACATCTAAACTTTCAAAACTCTACATGCCGTAGTTTTGGCTGGGATTTGCGCACACATGCATATATGCACACACAAACACTTGCTTTTATTATTTTATATGTCAATTGGGTTATGATTGAGTTAATTTCTGATTAATGATTCAAACCATTTTAGCACTGTGCTACCATTGTTCAGAGGAATTATAATTTAGCCTTTTTGAAGATGTATCAGAGGAGATGCTATCTTAGAGTTATGTCAGAAAGGCTTTAACCATGAGGTGGAGCTGGGTTTTATAGAGTTAAGCCTCACATGTGAAGAGCCTCAAAAACCTTGCCTGCAAGCCACTGGTTAGTGGTGGCACAAGGAGATGAGTCAAGGGCAAAGGTTTGGTTAGCATCAGAAGTAGCCCTATATAAGCCTTTTTATTTTGACATAAGTATGGAGATCAAGTAAGATAAATTTAACTATTTGGTATTCTTTGATAGAAGCTCAATATACCTAATACTTTTTGTTTGTCACATCAAAGACTTTTAATTATTGATCAGGCAGATCATAGGGCGTAAAAACAAAGTTTAAGTAGTGCCAGGATAATAAAGCATTAAGTCTTAAATCTGATGAGTTTATATTCTACAATATCATCTGTTGTTCTGACTTTTCTCTCTCGTTGCAATCACTTTTGCAACTTATTTAATTCAAGTCTGATTCTAGTTTGATAATCTCACAGAGGAGATTAGTCTGCGCCCATGTCAGGGAGCAGTTGGGCAAGTAAGGTAAGAAGAGCAGGTGGTAGGCCTGCTGCCTCAAACGTTTGAAAACGCCCCGGAGAAACCAGCGGAATAGAAAAAAATAATAAAAAACTGGTGGTCACTATTTCCCCGGAAATCCTCACTTGGCAAGCATGATGCAACCAGTACTTCAACACGCTGCACTCCCAACCACTCTCATTAGTGGAATACAGAGTCCATGTGTTTCTGGACATCCAACAAACAGCTTTATGGGAAAAATTTTGTGGGGATGTGCACACTTTTTTCCCAACCATGGTTTATGTCACACCTCACTCCATGTCACGCGGTTAGCTGGACCTCAGTTTCAAAAACAAGGAGGCAGCAGATGAAGCTGCTGCGGTGCGTGTAGTTATTGACCTCCTCGAAGGGCAACAGGTCATTGAAACCAAACGCACCAGATGGACAAAATCCAAACAAATTTTACTCACGTTTGACTTTTTGCCTACTATGATAAAATGTGCTATTTTGGAGCAGCACCTGAAAGATGGTCTCACCATATATGGCAAAATACAATCTTTTGAGATTCAATGCTGTATGCTGATGCCACACCTGTGCACTGGCAAAGCCATTGCAGTTCTGACCCCAACTGAGGAGATCATGAAGGACCTAACCCAGATCCCACACTCCACATATATCAATATTGAAGGGCATACCACCCACCCTTTCCAGGTAACCGTGGACAGCGCGCCCCCATCTGCACCCACTGTGATGCGTTTGGCCATAAGGCACATACATGCCCCACCAAGGAGGGCATCACATTCCAAGAGCACCCCTCAGCGGCCATGGCCAGCGGAGAGGCGCACTACAAACCAACTGAAAGCACCAATGAGGCTTTCCCGTGGGGAGCACAAGGCTGCTACCTACTGGTAAAACCTATCTCCCCACAAGAGCGGAAGAAGGCCAAGCAGGCCTGCAGGGCTGCAGCCAAGGAAGCGGCCAAGGTCACCACCACAATTCCACACTTCCAACGCCAAGAGGACATTGAAACCTTCACGGCGGAAGCAACTCAGGAATCCATCAACCAAACAGATTGGGAAGCCCATGCTGATTGGGCCACCCAATCTGAGGATCCAATGGGTGACTCAATCTCACCCAATCTTTGCAACCAAGCTCCAGTTGAAACTGACTTGGGGTCCAACCTACCTGAAAATTTTTTTTGACCTGATTGATGGTGCACCAAACTCATCCACACCGCAAAAAATTCATTTGACTTCGGGGAAACAAAAAGCAAAGGCAAAAGCCAACGCGAACCTATCTGCTTTTTATCAAAACTACCAATAGCATTGCTGCAAACACCTGCACTGCTGTGAAGGCCCATGGGGATCTAGAGGAGGCTAGTGGGCTCAGGTGCCTACCCCCTCTCACCTAAGGTGTAATGGGGGAAACCTTCACTTTAAAGATGTTTAATATCGCTGGACTCAAGGCCTCACCATCCCTGGGTAGGAAACTGAGTTTTTTACAAAAAAATTTACCTGTGGATATCCTGGCCATCCAGGAGTCCCACTGTCCATGAGGTTCCAAGGATGCTTGGAAAACCATGCTCCTCCCATCCCTATCCTTTTGGTCAGAGCACTGTGGGGTGCTAGATTGGAAAATTAATTTTTTCAAATTTTCATCATTAGAATCCTTCCTCAATGGCCGAGTCCTCATTGTCACTTTCTCATGGGCTGACGTGGTGCACGCTATCATCAACGCATGCCCCAATATGTGCACAAGAGCGTTGGGAATTTTTCTCATTGGTCAAATCCCTCCCGCTACCCCCAGACCCTTTTGTAGTTGGCGACATGAACTGTTGGCTAAACACACCCACAGACCGTTGGCCTTCCTCCTCCCACGCCCCCCAGGGTCACGTATAACTTTGCGTATTAAAGGCCACCCTTGGGTTAATGGATGCGCTGCTGTGGCAAGCCCCTCTGCTTGAAAACATGAGGCACCCCCACATCCACAACAGCCAATTAAGGTCCATGACCCACATCGACCTTATCCTTACGCTGGTGAAATTCCATCCTCACAAATCCCACTTCCAAACAACAAAAATTGAATTCTCTGACCACCAGCTGGTCTCGATAACCTACCACCTACCCGTCACAGTGGCTAAGGCCCCACATTGGTGCAAGCTCCGCCCTCCCAAACTTGCGTCACCAGTATTTTCCACTTGGGCGGAATCAGCAACTTTGGCAAAAGAGTTTGTTACACCGTTTTGCGCGGACCCCATCTCCACATGGTTAACCTTTAAAGAGGATATCATCTGCCACTCTCGCCACCTCTCCTCCTGACGCTCATGAGCCACATCAGCCATCATTTCGCGCGCTCTGGCAGAGTGGGCACACCTGGAGTCCAACATCCCAGCTGCAGGCTACAGCCTTGCATGGGGCCAGAAGTGGGCGGAAGCAGCCGCCCACCTCAACGCGCTTGAAAAGGCAACACAAATATTGGGTTTGTGTTCAGTACAGGGCCAAATACATTACAGAGGGCGACAAGTGCACCACATATTTTTTTAAAAAATTCTTCGCAACATGCCAGAGTGTGGCCTGCACACAGGTGTGAAGATCGGATGATTCCATCGCGGATAGGCCAGCCAAAGTGGCAATTGAAATACAAAAGTATTACTCCAAGTTATACCAATCCAATCCAATTCAGCTGGCCGAAGTGGCGGAATTTTTTGACCAAACCCACATCTGCACTGTTTCCTGATACCCAGAAATAATGAATTTAATTACTCCAAATGAACTATGGACAGACATCCGCGGTGCTAAAATTGGAAATGCCCAGGCCCAGATGGCATTCCATATGAATTCTATAAAAAGTACTTTATATATCCCTACTGCTGCTTGCCTCACTGAACCAGAGCCTTCTGGAAACGCGCCTCCTACCAGGAGGACAAGAGGCCTTCACCGTCACACTCATCAAGAAAGGGGACAAGCTAGACTTAGCCAAATCGGCGCCCCATTTCTTTAACTAACACGGATACAAAAATTTTAACTAAAATCATGGCTAACCGGTTAGGGATTGTAGCATCTGCCACCATCTCCCCAGAACAATTCGGTTTCATACCCAGAAGGTCAATTTGGGACAACATGCACTCTGTGGCTAACGCATGACAGTCCACAGCCTCTGGGGCACTTGTATTCTTGGACCAACAGAAGGCCTATGATAGAGTAAACTGGGAATACCTCAGGGCTTGCCTCCATCAATTCTGCTTACTCCCTCGCTTCATCAACTGGGTAATGCTGCTCACGGAATCTGCAACAATGGCAGTGCGTGGCCCTGACTTCCTAACAGAAGTAGTCCACCATCAAAGGGGCTTGCAACAAGGGGACCCCCTTAGCCCTCTCTTATACAACTTTAGCCTTGACCCATTACTTCTAAACGTGAATGCCCAACTCACTGGGGTCCATGTCCCAGGCCAAGCCCCAGTCAAGATGATGGCATTTGCAGATGACTGTGTGGTTGGGGTGTCTAATAATAAAGACGCACGTGCACTTGAAGCTCTCATCCAGGAGTATTCTCGGGTAAGTAATGCTGCACTGAATGCTTCCAAAACTGAAATCATCCTCCTTGGTCGGTATCAAACCTGCTGGGCCCCAGCAACCAGTGCCCGCCTGACCCATCTGCTCGCACGCGTGCTCGCCCTCCCTGCTCACCCCACACCGCCCCACTAGTGCTCCCCTTTGTGACACGCCTAACCATAGGGCCTGTCCGCCATCTGGGTGTGTGGGTGGAAGCAGGCAGGTATGCATCAGCAGTAATGATAAGTTGTATTCTAGACAACGTGACGAAGCGCATCGCCTCCCTCAGAGCCCACCCTACTTCCCTTACTGGCAGGGTTGTTTTAGCCAACTCTATGCTCCTCTCCAAAGTTTGGTTTGGAGCCCATGCCATCCTCTTCTCCCCAAGCTTTTTTGAATCCTTGTATGCCCTTCTGCAAGGATGGCTTTAGTCAGGCCGCCCACCACCAGTATGGCTAGAGGTCATGTTTGGCCATCATCATGGTGGCATGGGCCTGCTTGATTTCAAAGCCCATGCTGCCAAGATCCTGGGCATCTGAATTGCAGCCATCACCGCCCCTACAATTCCCTCCCAACACTGGTCCCGTGTGGCCCGCTCCAAAATTTCTCCCGCACCTTGGGCCTTAACAATCCATCGAACCCTCACTCCTTGATGAGATACCTGGATGCACACCCATCGGCCACAGGTCCTCACGGGACTAAAACCCACTACAAATGAATTCTCCTCTCCATGAGGAGCGCTGAGTGGAGAATTTGTATTAGCAGACACACAGCCCAGAGAGGTCGCCCCTCTCCTCAGTTCACACAAGAGGTACAGGGGCTACCCATCCAAGATGGAGTGATCCTTACACGACCCCATGTCCTATCCAGGGTGGACTACCTGGACATGATGGACATCCCTTACTCCATTGAGACTCAGAAGACTATTTGGAAATATGCACACCATCCTCTGTTGCAGCCTCAAATCTGTTCCCATGTGTGGCGCTGCCTGAGGTGGTTGTACCATACAGCTGAGCGCTCTAACGCTTTACACTCATCCTGCGTCGTGTGTGACCAGTATGGAACGCTGTTCCACCGCACGGAGAAGTGTCCTACCTCTAAAGTGATATGGCGCAAAGTTCAACGTCTGCTTGGCCAGGATCATACACATCCCTTCAGTCTGTCAAGAAATATGTTTGCTTTATCAATGGCCTCCCACCTTCCACCCTCCCTCTGTGCTCTGGTGGTTGCAATCGCCATGTGGACTATCAACACGATTGTCTTAGATGCCATCGCAGGCTCCACCCCCACCCTCTCAGAAGCTGTCCACAGATTCTGGTCTCATTTGGTGGACCACTTTCAGGCGTGGATGTTTGGATACCTCCCACCACGTCGCTGACAGCTGGTCTCCTCCTGGTTCCCAGTTTAGTTCATCAAATTAGACCCTTTCCTCCATACGTGTTCAATTGTGGCTACGGCCCCTTCACACGTTCCCTCCCCTTCCCCATAGTGGCGTTCCCGCTGGCAACAAGAGATAGCATCGCTTCTCTGGGGTGCCTTCCCTGTTACTAAGTTTTGTTTCTTTTGGGTAAAATTTGGAAGTGTCCATCCCATGGTCAGCCTTCCTCGCAATAAATTTAAAATTTAAAATCATCTGTTGTTCTATCTTCCTCATACAATGGACGATTGCATTTCCATCTATATTTCAGAATTAATAACCAGCTATTTGAAAAAGATAAACTTCAACAAGAAGAATGCAATTAAATTATAAGTGAAATCACTGCCCAGCATGCATAGCTATGACATATTTGTGGTAGTATTGATACCATTCAAAATTTGGTTAATGAAGGTCTAAGTCAATTATGCTGACTGGAAGATGATCAATATGCTAAATGTAATATTATTAGAACACCAACTAAAAGGGCAATGAACCTAGGAACAAATATTTTGGAGATAAGACGCTGAAATACCAAGGTTTGTGATAAAATCTATATGGGGAACCTACTGAAAACAAGATTATGAAGATTCTAGATTCACTACAAATCTTTGAGATTAAAGTATCTTTTCATCTCTGATGGACACAAGTATACTCACCATGTTTTGAACACCCAGCAATGCCTGCACCATAAAGCAGCAAGTGATAAGAAAGCTCCTCCACATATTGTCAGGCAGACAGCAAGTTAAAAATTAGACTGGCTTTCCAGCACAGATGCCGGAGCACCTGAATGACAAACCAGAATGCCAAAGCCACTGCTGCTGGTACGACAGATATGAAATTAGAAAGGAGTTTCTCCACATTAGCTGCCAGCGAGCAGAATCTCATACAGGCACATAATAAAATACCAGACAAATATGGCCTTTAACCCCAAGGGGTGTGTGAGTGTTGGCGGAAAAGGCAGTTTATTTTTCAACTTAAAAAACTAAATTTAGAGAAAGGTTTTTAATGGAAAATAAAGGAAGAAAAATTGACCAACAATTTTCTTAGTGCAATGCAACTGATTAAATAGTGGTCAATTAATGAGGAAACAAGCTGGGATCAGGTCCCTCAAGTTTGATTTAACTGCCAAATATTTGGGAATGAGGGCGGATAAACTCAATGGGAACTGACATCGAATGATTTGGCGGCAGGCCAAGTCACTGTCAGTTCAACCTCAAATGCCCAAACCAAGAATCAACTGCATTTCTGGCAGTTGGCGTGATGGCATCTGGCCCAACGAGCAACAGGAATCCCCCAAGGCCACCCATGTAGGGGCAGTCCCAATCTGGTTGGGAACGGGTTTGGGATGCCCAACTCACCTGTGCCCAGTCGCTGAACCATTCATTCAGTCAAAGGTGCTGCATTGGCTGCAGCTTCTAATTTGCCTGATGGGAGCTACACAATGGGGATCATCCTGATTTTTTAAAAAGGGGGTTAATTTTGACAATTGCACTGCTGAGATAATTAAAACTTTCAGCGATGCCAGCTAATAATCCAATCTTTGTCCCTTTTTTGACTATGTGAGTTTCAATTGTCAGGCTAGTTTTATGCTAGTTTTGGACCAATCAACTTTAATTCAGCGAACTTGGCACATATTTCCTTTATCCAGCTAATGAGTTCAGCTGAGGTGAGTGAAAGTACTGGGGGAGGGATCCAAAGAGGGAGGGCTGTTACCAAGCACTTGTCTACCATGTGGGCAAGGTCGCCCTGGGTGACGAGGGGTATGGCCGCCCTCTTTGGCCCCTTTTTGCTTTCAAACGGGAAGAGCGACTGATCTATGCACAGGGAACGTTCCCCTGGACTTACAAATATACCACTCTCCTCCTATCTAACTGACCTGTTCAACAGTAGAGATGAACCATATAAATTAAAGATGTTTTCTGGAAGGAGAAAGACTATTATGTTACAAGTGAGCTCTTCCCCTTTAACTGGATGGGAATATACATGAATTACTAAAGTGGCTTAAGCTCACCATATAATGAGCTTCAGACCTTCACAAGGCTTAGCACCTAATTACTATTCTTGACATTATAATCATGGACCTTGTCACCTGCTATCTAAAAAATGGCCTAGTTTTATACCAGGAGGTTAAAAAAACATGCTAGAGCTCTTTAGAGCAGAAAAAAGACTCTGTAAAGCCAAATTTATTAGTACATGCTTCTAAAAATCACAAAGTCTTCCTGAATTTTCTTCTTTTCAATCAAGAAGCTACAAGTACTTAGGGGATAGGTTCTTAACAGAATCCAAGTGAGTATAGCAATGATATTGGATGTTATAGGAATCCAGTTTAGTAGTGCTTGCTGGTGCTTACGCCGCTGGATCCCACAAAGATTTTAATAAAATTTTTAAATTATATACTAATAAAAACTTGTTCTTTTTATGGTTCTTATTAGTAGCACCGGGTTTATATGAAAAGTGATCCTTTCCCAATTTGTTTACCTGTAATTAAACTGATTTCTAGGGCTGGAGTGAATTTGGGATAGTTTTGGAATAGCTTAAAAACTTTCAATTTAGGTAATATGGGTTTTGATCCTATCATCTCTTACGAAAAGTGAGTTAATAACTTGATAAATCAAGGGTTGGGGTTTTGGGGCAGAATGTACCCATGGTATAAGGTTAATTGTACCGCAACCAATCACCACTAAAGAGATTATTTTCACCTGGGGGACCTCCGCCACACCTATAAAAGGGGGTGGCCCACTGTAAGTGTTTTGAAGGACTGGGTGGTGGTTTGAGGGAGTACCTTCCAATAATTGCCCTAAGGTCTTTCATGAGGTTAGGGAAATCTTACCATTCAATTTTGCATTTGGCGCCCATGCAGGTGTTGAAGTGATGTTACCCCAATTAATGGGGTTCCACCGAGAATTGGCCAGGGTCTTTTGGCTAATATCCCCAATATTTTTGGTCTCATTTTATTAAAATCACATTTATTGTCATCAAAAGCTCGTAAATGGCTGAAAGTTCCTTGTTTTGGCTGAATTCAACCCAAGAAATTCTTTCTCTGCAGCTGAGAGGGAAAATGTCTGACAGATGTAAAGCTATACTAAGTGTTCTACAACGCGATAGCACCTTTTCTACAAGGGACATATTTTTAATCAGGATGGTTAATTACCTGCAATGTCTCACAGTTATATTCTGGCCACAAAATTGGGGTGAAACCTTATGCCTCAACAATAAGCCCAGCCGCCTCTTTGGATCTCAGCACAATTTATCCATATCCCCAATATCTGAAGTTAAAAGTGTTGCTAAAATATGTGATGCTTCCCGCATGGTCTGCCAAACTTGTGATCATAGAGGCTATTATGTGTAAAACTTCCATGAGTGAGAAGAGTGCATTTGGTGGAACCAATGTGTAATAAAACCTCCTAAAGGCAAATTTTTATTTAACATATACTTAACTTAGACTAAAAAAAAGTTGCCTCAAATATTTGGCAAATTAGGAAAGTGTTAAAAGTACTATAGATTGGTATGAATAATACCAAAGAGTTTAGTTAAAGTTTAGCAAAACTGTGAATTTCTAATATCGCACACAAAGTGATTTTATGTGCATAAATATACATCAAAATGAGAGGTGCAGCTATGTTGACACCGCGATGGCCTCTGCCAACTGGTGGACTTCATAGGGAAGCGCTAAAAAGGGTGATGAATCAATCTTGATGATTAAACACATTTCAAGTTGTGCCAGATCTTCATGCTGCACTGACTACAGTCAATGCGCTGGTTGTACCAGAGGGTAATAATGCCCTCAAAGTCTTATATGGTGCTTTTTGGGAGACTTCCAGGTACCTAAAGTCCTGGTTGAGTCAAGTTTCTCTTGTTTTTAAAGTCATGATTAAAAATGTGCAAATTTTATCACGTCATCTTGAGACTGGGGTATCCCCCACATTCTAAATCATGTAAATGATTAACTCCTATTTGATAAACAAATAAAAATACTCCCTTGATGGAGGACCTGATATAAAAAAACGAGTTTGTTCTAGGATAGAGATAAGTGGACTTTTTGGTCAAGAAAGGAATCGCGTTCTTATATGATAAATAGCTCAGCAAGAGCTAAGCAAATTAGAGAGAATTAGGAGTTCGTGCCTAACAAATGCTGGTTTTCCAGTGATTTACTGTCCAGTGGATCAGGGGCCTAATTTAAAATCAATACAAAATATTATTATTTTATTATTATCTTGAATAGAATTGACTTGACAATTAAGTATTGTCATAGTTAGTGGTATTGTTACCATCAACATAACAGAGTTCCTAAGTCCCAACTTTTAGAAAATCTATGTATGATTGCTTGACTTTTATGTGTATTGCATCAGTTACCTTTATATATTTTCATTTTGCGATTTAAAACACTATATGGTTATAAAAAGGGGGTCCTGCAATACTTTTAGAAAAATTCACTAGAAATAGCTGCAAAGCTCTTGTTTTGTGTAATTTAGCATTATGTAATAGAAAGCACAAAGAAGCTATGATTATGACTGCATAGAAAACACTAAAAAAGGCTGATTAACTTATGAGTCTCAGCTTATTTTGCAACATTTTATATCTCAGACCTGATACTATACTATACTAAACGAATTTAAATGCAAAAATGGAATACTAGACTTTGATTAAGAACCTTATGATATCATCTAAAAATGCAGCAATAATTATAAATAAAGTCTATATTCTTGCAAATCACTATTATCTTGGTTCAATGACAATTCTTATTTTGACAAACCATTACCAACATTCTTAATAAGGTACATAAATATCTGAAAGTCTACTATTTAGGAAAATTACTTTGGATAAGACTATCTTTGCTGGATTTTAGGGTTTGTTTAAGCTCGCAGGTGCGTTTTTTGCCTAAGACCAACAATTAATAGGAGGATAAGTTGGTTCTTGACTACAGGATAAATTTTAGGGAGTGCAATCACTTATTTAATATAAATATAAAACCTCAACTAAGATAAAAGATTGTTTTTTGGGTTTTTATTAGTTGTGATGGGAGGTTCAAGAAGCTAATTCCTCTTAATACGTTGATAGTAATATTTAAAATGTTGAGGCTCTAAATTTTGATTGCTTAATAAAATCTGAATTAGTAGATATAAAACATCAAACTATTGGATCTCTCAAACTCGCCTCATTTGGGCGTAATGGCTAATTGAGGGTCAGGAGTAGGAAGGACTAGTCCATCAGGTAATGTTTTTATAAATTTGCCCCAATTAATGATCTAGAAAGTTTTGCACTGGGTTGGACCCAATCTGACCCTATATCAGGAACCAGTTTCCACAGTGTAGGCTGTGCTAAAATAGAAGAGGACTGGTGTTGCAGATTTGGAGCACCTTAAAAATGGTAAATCCTCGCCCTCTGGTAGAATTAGGAAAATACTGATTGAAGCGTAAAAATTAACCAAGATGAGCTTAGCTCAAAAAATGGCAATATTTGTTTGAGTAACATTGAGAAGGAACAGAACAATCTAAGTGCTGAATGGTGCATCAAAAAGAAAAACAATCAAAAGGAAAAAACGGTGCCATCAAGCAACCAGAACGTTAAGTCCACTTATGATAAATGAAGATTTGGACTCCACAAAAGCGCACAGGAGCCACAGAACCAACGATCCTGATACCAAAAGCTCCACACACTGTCATAGTGCATGAATTCAGGAACTTGAGAAAATGAATGCCCAAGAGAGAAATCAATGGAAAAAGAGATGGTTCTGAGGTTCCTGAAGAAGATACAATATCTTCCCAATCCACTATTCAATTATCCACTCAATTTATTTTATATCCTGATTCTTTAGTATTTAGTATAAAAATACTAATTTTTTATTTTAAATATAAAGTCTTTTTCACATAATCTTAAGTTTGTCCTTTATCTGAAGTAGTCACCAGTAACCAGGCTGGGATTAACCTGGTGAAGAAGACATTCGCTTTGAGAAAGACTCCTTGTAAGGTTAGGTTTGCAAGGAAAGAGGTTGAGATAAGCTCCATTGGGTCAAAAGAAGATTTCAGCGTACATGGAATATATCATAAAGAAGATGCACAGTTGGCATGTGAATGTCAAGTTTACATCTCTCTCAGTAAGTTTAAGCTGAGTTGGTTAGTGTCAAATCTGTGCAACTGATTACCCCTTTTGACGCCCCAAGTTCAAAATCTCCAGAGTTAAGCGAGAAGAACCCAGGGCAGAGATTCTGGTGCTCACTACAGGGGTGATGCAACCACGCAGTTGAGAAGAGAGAGTTTAGGGAAAATGAAAATGCCTAGTATTGAGACCATGGAGTTATACCATGGTGAAGAAGCAGCAGGAAGCCTATCCCCAACTAAAAAGAGATAATTGAGGCAAGGCTTCAAGAATTGGAAAAAGAAGTAGTGGAGTTGAAGCTGTACCTAGATTGGGTTTCAGACACCGCTCAAATGCTCAAGTGGCTACTACCCCAGTGTTAGGGCACATAACAGTGACTAGAAGAATTGAAACTGATCTGAAGGGACTTGAGGAACGAGTCCAACACCTTGAAGCAGAAAATGGAATAAGTGTACGAACATTGAATGAGTATGGTGAACGTTTAGACCACCATGAGACTATTTTTATGACATTGATCGAGATTAGAGAAATTAAGGATAAAATTCAAGTAAAACCACAGCCTGCTCTAAGCCCTTTGCTGCACACCTCAAGTTTGGAAATGACAGTGTTAGCTGCACAGGGAGCAACAACTCCACGACATCAGTGAAGTGCTTTAGTAGGAGAAGATCCAAACTTTAAACCCTATTTCAAAACCATGTTCACTCCTGTTTAGGAAGCAATAGCTGGGCTTTTACAAATGTAAGAGAACAGCATGGACGGCGCTAGTGACAAGCAGAAGGATCGTCACATCCAAGGCTGCATGAACTGTGAAGCGCAAAAGATACTCACCGCTAGTTTATGCCTTGGTTTGACCTAAACTGAGGTCAAGGAAATCTTGTTATCAGAAATTGGTAACGCACAGGATGTTGAGAATTTGAAGCAGGAGTTCATATTGATGAAGATGGGCAAGACAGAGATAATCACAAATTATGCTACCCGATACTACCTTTGAGCACAACAACTATGGACCACAGGACCTTAGACTTACCTACCGCAAAGACTGTCTTACTTAGTTCCTTAGAAGCACACCCAGCCTTCAAGATGCACATGACGCTTGTGGTCAAAACAGCTGGATCTCTCAAGGCCATTAAAGAAGCTTTACTTGATCTGCAAGGAACTTATAAGATTGAGAGCAAACCAATGAGTCAACTAACACACAGAGTTGGAAAAGCGGTGTAAGCTACCCAGAATAAGAATGAAAAGTTAAAAGACAAGAACTTCAAACAAGTTCCACGGTATCAGCACAAGGAGTTCACATGTCACAAATGTCACAAGCCTAGTCATTATTGGCGAGCTTATCAAATGAAAGGCAATGAATAAGCCCCCTTCACCAAAGAGGAAGCCCCTGGAACTGTAAATTAGGAGAACCTAAATGTTGAAGGAGAGGACGATCACCAAGATGAAGACTTGATGGATGCTGGTTACCATGTCTTAGGATCCCCCAGTACTGTAGCTGTAACTGCACGACTACAGGTACAAGGATCCTCTGATGAGGGGTTAAACTCTACATACCTAGCTCAAGCAATGAAGCCCATTTAAGTATTCAATAGTCTAAAGGAAGGCGAACAATTTGTACTGGACACCTTCAAGATATTGAAAGACTACTACTCTGCACGCCGAATCAATGTTTAATACACCCAAGAAATTAGAGAAATTTGAAAAGTCAGCTGGCGACGTGCTGTCAACGGGGTATTTATTTGGGAAGAGTGTAACCAAAGTTAAAGTTGTGATACAGCGTGTGCGTGTACTGGCAGTCCTCAATACTGGTGCCCCAGTCAATATCATGTCCTCAAAATTGATGAAGAAGCTAAAATTTATGCCGGACATTGACTACCATGTGATATATCGGACAGCAGGACCTGACTCCACACGTGCGTTAGGGGATTACTCTGCCTTACCCCTGCACTTTGGACGCATGGTACTCACTTCCCCTTCCGTGGACTTGGACAATGACCACTATGACTTCCTTATTGGCACACAATTTTTTTGTAGCTCAGAGCAAAGATTGATTTTGTTAGCAGCATTGTGAGTCCCCTAAACTACCAGATGCCCCTTGTGTTTAAGGATAAAGACCTGAAATTAAGGAAGCAGCGGGCATGTCTGGGTTGAAACTGAGCAATCAATCTACCTGATGCACTGCATACTTTGCAAAAAAGGTGTGAAACAACTACCTGCTTCATTGTGCGCTGAAGACGGGCTACCCTTGAGTGACAATGAGGCAATGGAGATTTGACCAGGAGAACAAAGAGTTATGTACACTGCCATAAGTGTGTAAAGATCTCCCAGAGCACTGTAATTGAAATATACACCAAAAAGGAGTATGCAAACAGGTGCCACGAGTGCTACCTGGATTCTTTGACTCTAGTCATGAGGGTGAAGTAACTACCCTCCTGGGGAAACATCACCACTCAACCTATCTGAATTGAGAAAGGACAAGTTGTGGCATGCGCAAAACTAACCAATTGTGATACCATTGAGTCAGTACATGCTGTTGGATTATTAGACGGATTGGGACTTGCTGACGTAATAGAGGATGAATGGAAAGAGCTGGATGATTTATTAAGAATAGTTTGAAGATATTTTCAGCCAAGGACCAAATGAGTATGGTCTGTGTAAAGAAGAGATACACCGTATAGATACAGGGTCAGCTATACCTTTCAAATCAAAACCATACCACCGATCAAAAATGAGAAGAGGAGGTCATCACTAAGGAGCTTCAACAATTTACAGATTCTGGCTTGTTGAAACCCTCGAAGAGTCCATGGGCATCGCCACTTCTGTTAGTGTGCAATAAAGATGGCTCACACAGGGTGGTTATGGACTACCGTTGCTTGAATCAAATTACAAGAAAAGATTCTTACCCTCTCCCAAGAATTGATGACGCCTTGAAACGGTTGGGCGGTTCAAAGTATTTTTCAGCAATAGACCTGGCAGTGGGTACTGACATATTGAACTGTCACCCAAAGATTAGGAAAAGTGTGCCTTGATCAGCAGCCAAGGCTTTCTCAAACTGACCAGGATGCCACAAGGGCTGTGCAACGCCCCACAACCTTTCAACGTGCCATGGACCGAATATTTGGAGAACTGAAAATGACGAGTGTCCTAATCTATCTGGACGATATAAATGTATTATGTAGAACGTTCAGATAGCATATTGAGCACCTTTGAGAGGTGTTCACACAGTTGAGAGAATCAAATTTTAAGTTGAAATGGAGCAAGTGCACCTTTCTCAAGAAGCAATTTGAGTTTTTGATACATGAGATCAGTGCGCAGGGGATACAACCTCAAGAAGGGAAGGTGAAGGAAATAACTGAAATGGAGCATCTGGAGAGTATGAGGGATGTCCATGTGTTCCTGAGCATGATCGGCTACTACAGACAGTTCATCCCACAATCTGCAGACTTGTCTACTCCCTAACATACCCACTGAACAAGGACTCTAAGTTTGAGTGGGAACTAGAGCAAGACCAAGCTTTTGAGGATCTGAAAACGAAGTTGGTAGAGGCGCCGATCCTAACATATCCAGACTTCAACAAGACCTTCTACCTATACACCGTCGCCAGCAACATAGGACCTAGTGCAATACTAGCACAACTAGACGAGGAGGGGATTGACCATCCTATCGAATATTATTCTAAGGTTTTTTACTAGAGTGGAAAGAAAATACACTGTTACAGAACGCGAATGTCTTGCAGTGATTAGAGCAGTGAAGCACTTTTGGCCATAGCTATATGAAGTTCTCTTCAAAGTCATAACAGACCATGCATCCTTACGCTGGCTCAGGAACATGAAGGATCCTGATGGAAGACTAGCCAGATGGGCTGTTCAGCTTCAAGGAAATGACTTTGAAATTATACACAGGGCCAGAAGCAACCACATGAACTCAGATGGGCTCTCAAGATTGCTTTTGTTCCATTTGCATGTGCACGAGAGCAATTTACTTTATGACCTAAATAGATTACCTGAAGAGGAATGAGAAGAAGAAACTGAAGAAGTCAAGTCAGTGTTAAGAAGATGTACAAAGGAAACGCAAAGAGTAGACGGAAAACTCCAGAAGTTTATTAAGGGTAAATGGTATCCATATATGCGACCTAGCAATTAAATGGAACTAGTGATGGAGGCACACAAACATGTGGGCATGGAATATTTCAATCAACTCTAGCTTATCTCAAGGACTGGTTCTATTGGGAGTCTATGACTGATGTGGTGCATCAAGTCTTGGAGATGTGTATACCATGTGCAAGCTTTAGACCATTGGAAAAGAAGTTTGAGTTTACACTAATCCCACCATTTGCGCCTTTTCACAATGTATCTATCGATGTGGTAGGACCACTACCAACTGCCTCAAGTGGGAACAAGTTTGTTTTAGTAGCAATTGACCACTTCACAAAGTGGATTGAGGTAGCGGCAATCAAGACATACACCTCAGGAACCACCGCCCTATTCCTTTACAATCAGATTATCATAAGACATGGCTGTCCCTAAATCTTGCTATCAGATAATGGGAAGAACTTCATCTCTAAAGTAGTGAGAAAACTTATGGAGTTGGTAGGGTGAAACAGCTGTTCACTACCCCCTATACACCATCATCGAATGGAAGTGTGGAACGAGTAAACAGTTAGCTGAGATCCTCAAGAAGATAGCAGTTAAATACAAGTCAAAGTGGGATATCCTCTTACCATCTTCACTGTTTGCTTATCGACTTAGCCACTATAGGGTCATTTTAGATGTCTCTTTTCAAGGCGCTCTATGGGAGAGAAGCCGCTTTACCTACCCTGTTGGCTCCAATAATTGCTGCAGATCAAAAGAACTTACCCCTGGGAACTATCAGCAAGAGTTGGCTGATGAGCTCATATGCATACAACAGAAGCTGGTAAGTACATCAAACACAGTACTTAAAAGGCAGAAAGACAGTCAGGGACATACCAAACTGCCAGAATTTGGAGTCAACGATAAAGTATTATTTTACTACGTGCGCATAAGCCACCCTGAGAAGCCTAAGCCCTTTGGACTGGACCATCAACTGAACTAGCCAAGAGGGGCCATTATTACTCCATTTGAGATAATACCACCAAAATTGTGTTCAACAGAGTCCACACTAGACACCTCATATTTACCCTTGGTCTTCTCTTGGAAGGGGTGGTGTCACAGATTTGGTGCACCGCAGAGAAATTGGTAAATCCTCGACCTCTGTTAGAATTGAGGAATTACTAATCAAAGAGCAAGAATTATTTAACCAAGATGAGTTTCAAAAATGGCAATATTCATTTGAGTAACATCAAGAAGGAACAGGACGATTTAGGTGCTGAACAGTGCACCAAAGAAGGAAAACAATCAAAATGAAAGAAAAATGGTGCCATAAAGCAACCAGGACATTAAGTCCACCGATGGTATTGAAGATTTGGACTCCACTAAAGCGCACAGGAGCCACAGAACCAACGATCCTGATACCAAAGGCTCCACACACTGCCACAGTGCACAAATTCAGGAACTTGAGAAAAATGAATGCCCAAGAGAGAAATCAATGGAAAAAGAGATGGTTCTGAGGTTCCTGAAGAAGATACAATATCTTCCCAATCCACTATTTAATTATCCACTCAATTTATTTTATATCCTGATTCTTTAGTATTTAGTATAAAAATACTAAGTTTTTTTTTAAATAAACAGTCTGTTTCACAGAATCTTAAGTTTGTCCTTTATCTGAAGTAGTCGCCAGTAACCAGGCTGGGATTAACCTGTTTTTGAAAGAAAACACTCGTTTTGAGAAGGACTCCTTGTAAGGTTAGGCTTGCAAGGAGAGATGTTGAGATAAGCTTCATTGGGTCAAGGGAAGATTCCAACATACATGGGATATATTGTAAAGAAGATGCACAGTTGGCATGCGAGTGTCAAGTTTACAGCTCTTTCAGGAAGTTTAAGCTGAGTTAGTTAGTGTCAAATCTATGCAATCAATTACCCCTTTCGACGCCCCAAGTTCAAAATCCCCAGAGTTAAGCGAGCAGAGCTCAGGGCAGCGAGTACTGGGAAGAAGCAATAAACTCCTCAAATTTTGCTGACGTTTCAGTTTAATCCAACTGCCCAAACTCATTTTGTTTGCCCAGTTGTTATTAGAAGTGTTACCCCATTTTGAGGGGTTCCAATGGGAATCAACCAGTGTCTTTAGTCCGATTTTATTGTTTTTCTCATCTGAAACACTCTTTTGACAATATTGGAAAAGTAATTGTCTGACATCACCCCCTTCATGAGTGTTTGGGGGAAAATAAGGTCGCAAATAGTGGCCATGAACTCAATTGATGTTCCTGTAGCAAGGGATTTGTTGGAATACTCCTCCCCTCACTTATACGTGACTAAAAGGGCCCTTCCCATTTAACCTGCGTTTCTCCCTTCTAGGGATGATAAACTTGTGGTAGTATAGTACCAACCAGATACTTGGAAGTAAGGAAGAGGGGCCGGAGCTCATTAGTGTCTTGACCCTCTTTTTAACTGTTTTAGCCAAATTAGTCATAGCCTCAGACTGTAATTGGATGATTTGCTGGCCAACTTCTTCATGGCTTTCTCAGGGTCAATTCTATCAGTAAAATTGTCTTTGTCTAATAATGCTGGCACTCCAGGCTCTCAATACAACTTCCAGAAAGGAGATATCTTATGGATTCTATGGTAACTTTTACAGTAGGCCATATGGGCACTAGGTAAGTACTGATCCCAGTGAAGGGGCTCTGAAGTGGCCATTTTTCATAGTACAGAAACCAGTGTCCCATTAGCTCTCTCCACAGTACCATTGGTTGATGGGTTATAGGGGCTGAAAAGAGCTGTTGCATGCCCATGGTGATAGTGAGGATTTTCACCACTCTGAAGGTAAAGCCTTTCCTATTATCACAGAGAAGAACCTAAAAGCAACCATGTCAAGCAAAATTATTCTGATGGAGTAAAGTGGCCGTAGCCTTGGCCGTTTGAGCAGGGAGAGCCACGGCTTCAACCCTCTTGGTAAAATGGTCAACTCCAACTAAGATATATCAATTTTCCCCTGTCATCTGGGGTAGAGGTTAACCACGTCTAATCTTATGGTATGTAATGGTTGTTGAGGCGTAGAGGGTTGGTATTAATAATGGGTCTTGAAGCTGGATTGTTTTTTGCAGGTCAGACAGGCATCCAGGATCTCAGTTATGATCTCCATGATGCCCTCCCAGTAATAGTGTTATTTAACCCACTCATATGTTTTTCATACCCCACTATGCCCTAACATAAAATGGGACTCCAAAGTGACTGGTACTTTCTCAGTTGGCCGGAGATAAGTTACCCAGTTTACCCCTTATCACGATTCTGATATGACTGGATGATAATCGTGGGACAGATAGGGCAGATTGGGAAGAATCTGTTGAACATAATATCAGTTAAGATTAGTTGAGTGCCTCAAGATGAGGGAATATTGGGATATAATGGGTTATTATTGGATTGCCTCTAAATAAGGCGATAAGGCAATGTTGACAATCAACAGATATGAAGTGAATCCTTTACAATTAGGGTATAGAGGATCAGAGAATAACAAGCCAAATTTGAGGAGAATTTGCGGAATAGAATAGCCCAAGCTATGAGAGCAGTATCGCCTGAAGCTGCTGTATATAAGTGAGATGGGCAATTGAAAGAATAGTAGTGAGTAGTAGAGAGAGAGTGGGACAGCAAAAGGTCGCTGTAATTATTATAATAAATAGAGTCGATTGGGGCAATTGCTCCTATTTTTTATAAAAACTTTCAAATGTGTCCAAAGGACAGACAATCCCCATAATGTCTGTCTGTTGTTCAGTGGGTTCATCCTGTACAAACAATATGGCAGATCTTAACAATATCATCTGATTTTATAACAGTGGTGCTCACTACAGGAGGTTTTGATAATAATCTGCTTGAGTTGTTGGAGTTTGGTTATGGAGTGGTGATAGCCACTGGTTAAGACCAGCGCTCCTTTGTGAGGGCGCTGGGAGGTCTTGGCCCACCATTGGGGTGGGTCACGCTAAAGGATACCATTTGGTTAAGTGGAGAACAATGTTGCAATTTTAACCAGATGGATCCTCCTGAAAGTATCAGAATTAGGGTTTTGGTTAGTCAGACATAATTGCCAGCTAATCACCTAGTTTGATACTATTTAATATTATAAAAAATATTAATTGAGTTTAGGTTCAGCAGATTCCCAGTTTGGCACAGAATATCAAATCTTTAATGATTGTGGGAATTTCTGGTGGAAAGCTAAAGTATTCATTTACAAGCATCTAATGATGATTTTGCTAACTTAAATTCGAGTCAGCAAAATCTTATCCCTGCGCCAACTGCCATAAGATATAATTTTGGGATTTTCTGGTGGAAAGTTGAAGTATTCATTATCAATCATTTATGAATTTGCAACTAATTTGGAGCACCAAAAACTTATGCTAAGGATGCTCAATGTTTATTTAATTATGAATTTATATATATGATTGACCAGCGACTTGTGCTGAGGATGGATTTACCTAATTTAATATTTGGTGATTAGATGAGCAGATCTGGAGGGAATCGCTATGAAGTATGAATGAATGAGTTTACAATCTGATAGAGGTTTGGAATCAAGAGGCTGATGGGTTTTTGGTAGTTGATTTGCCAAAGAGTACTTGGACGCAGTAGCCCTGAAAGTAGTATGAATAGTTGTTATTCCCTCCTAATAAACATCTCTCTTGCACCATTCTTAATTTTACTTTATAGTAGCTAATACCCTGTGGGGTAGAAGTAGATAGGATAGGGGATCCCTGATAGGTGCAGGTGATCACACCTGGAGTGGCCAGCGCTGCCAGCTCCCATGCCTCCTCTTTATGAGGAACCAGTGGGAACCTGTCCAGCTGGCTACCAACAGATACACTGATAGGCCGCTAACCCTAGTGGGTTGCAGCGCAGGAGTTGCCATAGCTGCACAGGAAAGAAGGATTGACTCACCGGGGGCATGCCCAGATGGGTTGGTGAAGGGTCATGAGGGTGGGGCAGCGCGAGAGTTCCTGAGCCACCCAGGAAGGGGGCAGGACTTACTGAGGCGCACGCCGAGGACGCCTGAGGCTAAAGGCAAAGCTGTTGGTGGATAGTTGGTGGGTTATAAGCAGGACTTGTAGGGGTTGGTATGCCAATGAAGGTGAAGTAGCAAAGGGCCACCAGTCTTCATAATGGTTGGCCTGGCACACTAGTGGAGCCACGGTTAATTTTTCGACACCCCTATTTTCTTAAGTAATTTCCCATTTTTCACCTTTGTGTTGTGGGAGTGTCGAGCTAACATCTTCTGGATGGGCTTATCCTCAAATCCCAAGCATCGGGGGTCATTAGGAGATCATGTAACCTCTGCTTCACTATTATCTAAATGAATAGCAGGCAGCCGCATCAATCCATCAACATTCATATAGCTTTTTCCTTCCCAAAGCTCAATTTCCATGTCTTAATGCTGGAGCTTATAAAGCCTAGTGATCCAACCGTCCTGTGGGGTCCTTCATATTCCGCAACCACTTTTTGGACGCATGGTCAGTAATCACTTTGAAGGAAGACCCATATAAGAAAGGCCAGTAATGTTTCACAATGAGAAGGACAGCCAGGCACTCCTTCTCAGTGACGCTATAATAGCGATCAGCCCTTTAAAGCATCTTGCTGTAATAAGAAACAAGATGATCACCCCATGCTCATCCAGCTGAGCCAAGGTAGCTCCAATGGCATAATCAGAGGCATCCATGAATAGCATAATGTACTTACCATAGTCAGGGTGAGAGATGATAGGCCTTTTTTGTAATAACTCCTTCAGGGTCTCAAATGCGGCTTTTTTCCACACCCCAACGAAATGGAGTGTTCTTAAGAGGCGGACAATGGGCTCACTGAGCTGAATGAACTTAGGAATGAATTAATGATAATACCCCATCATGCCCAATAATACCCGGATGTTATAGAGGTTTTTGGGCTCCAGCATCTTTGATATAGCGGAAATCTTATCTTGTGGAGGTATGATCCCATCCTGAGAAATGGCGTGTCCAAGGAAATCCAGATTTTCCTGGAAGATCGTACATTTTATTGGCTTCAATTTAATGTTAAAAGCCCGCAGGCATTGGAACAATTTCAAGTGGGTAAGATGCTCATTAAAAGCCTTGGAAAACACCGTGATATCATCAAGATAGATGATGACGCAGCTTAACTTAAAGTCCTGCTAAATATGATTCATGGCTCGCTGGAAAGTGGCGGGCGCATTGCAAAATACTTGTGGTAGATGGGTAGGTTGGAAGAGCCCCTCACTACATATAAGATCACATTTTCTTGACCTTGAGGAGAAAGAATATTTGCTAATAGCCACAATCCAAGTCCATGGAGGAAAAGTTTTACTAGCCAGAGAGTTGAGCTAGGGAGTCATCAATGCAGTGGAAAGGATAGCTATCCTTCTTTGTAAGGTTGTTTAGTTTGTGGTAGTCTATAACTACCAATGACCTCCGTTTTTTTTATAAAAAGGAGAGGGGATGTAAGTCCTGGGGAACGTCCCCTGTGTGTAGATCCGGCTCTCTTCCCATTTCCAGGTAAAAAGGTTCTGAAGAGGGTGGCTGTACCCCTCGTTACCCACGGTGACCTTGCCCATGTGGTAGATAAGCGCTGTGTAACAGCTCTCCCTCTTTGAATCCATCCCCCAATGCCCACGCTTACCTAGGCCAAACTTGTCCAACAGATCAGGGAAATCTTTGCTGAGATCACTGAATCAAAGTTGATTGGTTTGTAAAAATAAGAAACAAGCCTGATGATCAGAATATAAATAGTAAAAAAGGGATGAAGATTGAATTATCAGGTGTAATCGCCAATGGTTTTGATTCAGCCAGCAGTGGAATCATTAAAACTAACCCCCTCTCAAAATTGTCAGGGATGATCCCTAATGTGCAGGTGGTAGCATAGGACACCATTGACAATAGTTCAAAGCTCCCATCTGGCAAATTGGGATTTGCAGCTGACATAACGCTTTTGACCAAACAAATGGCCCAGTGATTAGGCATGGGCGGGTTAAGCATCTCAAACTTAATCCCAACCAATTGGGACCGCCCCTACATGGGGTGGCCCTGGGGGATTCCCATTGCTCATCAGGCCAGACACTGTAGTGCTACCATCGGAAATGCAGTTGAGCCTCAGTTCATGCATTTGAGGTTGAACTGATAATGACTCGTTCTGCTGCCAAATTCTTTGATGTTAGTTCCTTTTGAGCTTATCTGCCCCCATCCCTGAATAATTTTCCAGTTAAGTCAAACTTGAGGGACCCAATCTCTGCCTGTTCTCACATCAATTGACCACTATTTAATCAGTTGCATTGCACTGAGAAAATTGTTGGTCGATTTTCTTCACTTTCCTTTATGTAAATTTGCCACTAAAACTATCAATTTTTGACTTTATCAATATCCTTCTGGCCATATTCCTGATTGCTTTACTCTGGTGGCCTGTCAGTCCCTATACTAATGAGCCTTACTGGTACTAATGGTTACTATGGCCCCCATCCTCATCATCTGGATTCAGCGAGCCAGATACTTCTGGTAATTCAACCCCTTTATTTCAAATATCCGCCATTGATATACTGGGACTTGTGCCTTACATCCACCATTTCCAAGCAAGGATCCGCCCCCTTGTCTCCTCAGTTGAATTGAACCCACCCTCCATTGACCTTGTAGAAACTATACCTGTGGTGCCATCCCCTGCAACAAGACCCCCAGTGTATAGGTTTATCACCATCTTGTTCATTTTTGGGTTGCTATTCACAATTGCCCTACACCAACGATTTATCATTTTTCCAAATTAAAGCTCCATACAATATCGTACGTGTGGCAATGCCTCTGGTATTCTGGCTTGCTTTTTGGGTGCTTACGCATTCTGACTGGCAGGCTGGTCTAAACTTCTTCTGCCATTTTCATGACATAATCGACCAACCAATGTTTCCTGCCACTTCCGCCCTGCTCTTTGAGGTGAGTGCCAAAGTGGTTACCCTCTACCAAATGAACGTGTGATCAGTAGTCTGCTTTTTGTTGTTTGTTTGGTCACTTGACAATTTGGTGAGTAGTATCCACTTTACTTTGGAGAAACTTCTTCAGTCTGGCAGAGCCTCGTGGATTATTACCTCTCCCCGCCTAATAGTCAGTAAGATAGTTCACATGTTCCTTCCCAGGATATTGTGAATCTGGTCCTAGACGCCCTCTCTGAGGTGCAAATGCGTTCAGCGATTGCACTTAATAACGCCTGCGCGTTATCTCATGCCCAACAAGGGGTCGCGTTATTGGATGCTGTGGAAGGGGACACCCGCCATTGGGTTAGAGGCCTTCTGCGCTCTTCCTCACAAGCGGGGGATCCCACCTCGCTAATTGCCATCATGTTGGCTGCCCTGAAACCCCCTGTGTCACGCTTCGACCTTTTATTCCAATTTCTCTCAACTATGACTGAAGTCCCCAACTTGACTTCTTTGGTTACTAATTCCACAAACAGGCTCCCAACTGGACCTCTCTAATGATATGCTTCAGGTAATCTTTAGATTAAGCCTGGATTCAGTTTCTGCTCATTATGAGGTTTGGTCCACCTTGAAAGGAACGATAGATCAAATATGTAATGCTGCGACCACTATTAATGCCTCCCTCGCCATAATTCCCACTATCAGGGAGAAAATTTTATGATAGGACTACCCAACAACAACGCAGATGCAGTTTTTACCATTGAACCAGTGTTAATTCCAGCCTCAGAGCCCGTCAATACTCCTGTGTCAGAATTGGATTATTCTGTTTCACCTATAAATGAATCAGTAAAAGCCCAGATTGAGGAAGCCGGTTCTCAAACCCTCATTCTTTTCAACTTTACTCCAGGAAAATCCCCTGATCTTCCTCCCCAATCTGCCTACCATTTCTTTAGTTGCGACCAAAGCTCCCAAATCTACCAATATAAACAAAATTCGCTTATTTCTTATTATCTATGAATATTATTAAAAGATCTCACCACGTCTTCTTTGAGGCTTTGGTGGATACCAGAGCCATGGGTAATTTCATGAGCGTTGAGTTGCCCAATAATTGGAACTGGACATGGACATAGGTCCATCAGTAATGGTGGCCTCTTCAGCCTCCCAGACATCATATGTAGTCTGTCAGCCAGTACCTTTTTTGGTACACCAGTTTAGCTTTTGAGATCAGTTTTCTGCTATGCTCAACTTGGTCCTTCCGGTGATTTTGTGGGTTGGATGGTGGCGCCAACAACACTTTGGAATCCACTTGGAGACAAACATGTTGTTGTTCATTAATGATCAACTGGAGGGTGAATTTTCCTTTGTTGACACTCTTAAGAAAAGTCAAGTTCACAGTTCTATTACTTCCCTCATCTCTCCTGCGAGCCTTCCATCAGATTTTCCCAAAGCTTTAATATGCTTTCGCAGTATCTTCAATTCCAAAAAAGCGGATTGTCTGCCTCCTCATACTAAATTTGACTTGGAATTTATAATGACAGTGCAGTTGGTGAATATCAACTGTCCGTTGTATCTTCACACACAGAGGAGGAGGTTGCGCTTAACAATTGGTTAGAAGATAATCTTAAAAAAGGTTGGTCGTTTAAGGATACATTGCCAGTCACGTCTCCCATCGTCTTCACCAAAAAAGTGAATAGTTCCCTCCATCCCTGTGTGGATTATGGACATTTAAAAAAGTTTAAAGTTCACAATCCCTACCCCCTGCCCCTGGAGCAGACGATCAGCCAAGCAATCGCCAAATCTTGTGTGTTCTCCAAGCTGGATCTCGTCAATGCCTTCAACCAGATTTGAGTGATGGAAGGGCAAGAATGGCTAACCACAATCCAAACAAAGTGAGGCATTTTTAATTCTGTGAAATGCCCTTTGGGCTGAAGAATGCGCCCGCTAGGTTTCAAAAAATGATTGCAGTGTACTGGGCAATCTCTGGTTTACTTGTGCGGTCACATATATCAATGACCTTTTGGACTATTCCCCAATTTCTGAGCATCATGCTATAGACTTGGAAGCAGTTGTGGCTGCTTTGCACAAGGCAGGCTTGTTTGTCAAGCCTTCCAAATGCGAGTTCTATAAGGAGGAAGTTACCTTTTTGGGAACCTAGTCCTCAAGGATGGTTATGTGATTCCTCTGAATAAGTTGGATGCTATCTGGGAATGGCCACTCCATCAACCCAGAAACAATTAATGAGCTTTTTGGGAACCATTATTTTCCTAAAAAAATTTCCCCAGCCCTTTCCCAGTTAGCTGCCCCGTTTACCCCCTCACAGGCAAGAATGTGCCATTTCGTTGGATGCCCAAATGCCAGCAGGAATTCAAGTCAATCAAAGAGGTGTTTTTATCCCCTCCCATCCTGAAATATGTGGATCCTGCCAAGCTGTTTATCGTTGCATGTGATGCCTCCTCAGTGGCAGCGGGGGCGGTTCTGCTCCAAAAGCATGATGGCTTGAAACATCTGGTCGCCTATTTTTCCTGAAAGTTCACCTCCACGGAGCAATCCTGAGCCATCTACAATAAGGAGTTGGCAGCCGTTGCATGTGCGTTGACTCATCGGAGGTACCTGTTGCATGGTGCCCAGCATGAGTTAACTGTGCGCATGGATCACCAAGCTCTCTTGTATTTCTGTAAACCCCAAAAATTGGCACTTCAGCAAGCGCGCAACTATCAGGACTTTTGTAGTTTCAATTTCAAATATGAATTAGTAAAAGGTGCGCTTAACATACTTCCCAATTTTTTAGCTGCAACCCATCCCACTGTCCCTTGGACCCTGATTAAGTGGACCTCATTACCATGTTTCCCGACGCTCAAATTCTGTCAATTGTTCCCCCCGTTGTTTCTTCAGTCGCTAGGCTCCCAACACTCCCCTAGTTATACAGGACTTAGCAGCCCAAATGACCTGCCCCAAAGTAGTGGAGTTAGTTGAGCAAATATTCCTCCAAAATCATAAACACTCCCTTTATCCTCGGTGGAGGGCCTCAATTATTTCGGTCGTGAATTTGGGTTCACCTCTCTTCAGAGCCGAGGTATTTCATGCGCATCATGACCCTTCCATGATTGGCCATCAGGGAATTAAGAAATGCATCAAGTTGATCAAGTGGACCTATATTTGGGCGGGTTAAACCAAGGAAGTTCCAGCCTGGATTGCCGATTGCATTAGTTGTGCTTGGGCCAAGTTGGATTGCTCTGGTAGAAATGGGCTTCTACACCCCTTACAACAGGCGGAGGGGCCACGGACGTCAGTGTCCATGGTTTTTATTGTCAAACGCCCTGCTCTAATGGGTTTACAGCGGTGATGGTGGTGGTTGATTATTTCACTAAGTTTTCCCTTTTTATCCCCTGTGCTTCCATGATCATGTCAGAGGAAACTGATCGTCTCTTTGTGCGCCATGTGTTTTCAATGTTTGGTCTCCCACAGGAGATCATCAGTGACTGTGGCTCACAGTTCACAAAGCAGTTCTGGTTTGAACTTTTGTCCATTTTAAAAATTTTCCACTGTCACTCCACGGCATATCATCCCCAGTCTGATGGACAAACTGAGAGAGTTAACCAAGTCCTCAAACAGTCCTGCATTACTATGCTGCAGCTGCATAGGACACCTGGGCTAATGACCTTCCCCTCACTAAATTCGCTTACAAAAATGAGATTCACACTTCCATGGGGTTTTCTCCTTACGAAGTGATGCTAGGATATAATCCCTCTTTTTCAGTCAGACCCTGCTTGCAGCCCGAAGTCCAAGCTGCCACGGATCATGCTGAGCATATTAGGTCTTCTCAATCCTTAGTGCAGGAGCACCTCACTAAAGCTATCCAAGACTACAAGTGGTTCGCATATCAAAAATGACTCCTGAGGCATGACATAATGGTGGGCTCCTATGTTATGCTTGTTACGCATCATTTGATAATGCAGGTACCCTCTTATAAGTTTGCAAGTAAGCGTTTAGGTCCCCATTTGGTGGACCAAGACTTGAGCAATGGTGCGCTCCAGTTAAAACTTCCAGACCATTGGGAACAGCACCCCATCTTCTACGTTTCCCAGTTGTCAATGTTTAAGGGTACTGTTCCTGAAGATCCTGCGCTGATTGTAATTAAAAAATGTGGAGGAGGCCGAAGTGGAAAATATCCTAGCATCCCACAAGTCCCAAAGATTCATTCAGTATCTTGTGTCCTGGAAAGGTTATCCAGCCTATGAGAACAGTTGGGTTGAGGCACGCAATTGTGCTAACTGCATGGAACTGGTTGAAGCATTTCATGAATCCCATCCCAACGCTCTCCGCCCCCCCAAAAAAAGTTGCGACTGTGATGATGATCAAATTTCCCAAAGCACACAAAAGCGTGGCCCTGGTGCAATTTCCCAGCGGTGGTGCTCTTACTTTGGAAAAAGGAAAGTGTAATGTAAGTCCTGGGGAATGTCCCCTGTCTGTAGATTGGGCTCTCTTCCCAATCCAAATAAAAAAGTTCCAAAGAGGGTGGCTGTACGCCTCGTTACCCAGGGTAACCTCGCCCACGTGGTAGATGAGCGCTGTGTAACAGCTCTCCCTCTTTGGATCCCTCCCCCAGTGCCCATGCTTACCTTGGCCAAACTTGTCCACCAGATCAGTTAAATCTGTGCCAAGATCGCCAAATTGAAGTTGATTGGTCCAAAAACGTTTGGAAACAAGCCCATTGATCGGAATCCACATAGTGAAAAAGGGATGAAGATTAAATTATTGGGAAGAATCGCTGACAGTTTCAATTTGGCCAGAAGTGCAATTGTCAAAACTAACCACTTTCATATTGTTTGGGATGATTTCTGACATGTAGGTAGTAGCATCGAACACCATTGATGGTAGTTTGAAGCTCCCATCTGGCAAATTGGGAGTTGCAGCCAATACAACACTTTTGACTAAATGAATGGCCCAGTGACCGGGAACAGGTGAATTGGGCATACCAAACCCATTTCCAACCAATTGGGACCGCCCCTACATGGGGTGGCCCTGGGGGATTCCCATTTCGCTTTGGGCCAGACGCTGTTGTGCCAACCATCAGAAATGCAGTCAAGCCTCAGTTCGTGCATTTGAGGTCAAACTGACAGTGACTCAGCCTGCTGCCAAATTCTTTAATGTTAGTTCCTATAGAGATTATTCTGCCCCCATCCTCAAATAATTTGCCAGTTAGGTTAACTTTAAATCTTAATCACTTCTTGTTCCCATATTAATCAACCACTAACTAATAAGCTGCATTGTATTGAGAAAATTGTTGGTAGATTTTCTTCACTTTCCTTTAAGTAAATTTGCTACTAAAACTATCAATTTTCAACTTTATTGATATCCTTCTGGCCGTATTCTAATTGCTTTAATCTGGTGGCTTGTTGGTCCCTATACTAATGGTCCTTACCAGTACTGATGGTTATATGGACCCCAGCTTCGTCAACTGGATTCAGCGAGCCAGATACTTCTGGTAATTCAACCCCTTTATTTCAAATATCCGCCATCGATATACTGGGACTTGTACCTTACATCCACCATTTCCAAGCAAGGATCCGCCCCCTTGTCTCCTCAGTTGAATTGAACCCACCCTTCAGTGACCTTGTAGAAACTATACCTGTGGTGCCATCCCCTGCAACAAGACCCCAGTGTATAGGTTTATCACCATCTTGTTTATTTTTGGGTTGCTATTCACAATTGCTCTACACCAACGATTTATCATTTCCCAATTCAAAGCTCCATACAATATCATACGTGTGGCAATGCCTCTGGCATTCTGGCTTGCTTTTTGGGTACTTATGCATCCTGACTGGCAGGCCAGTCTAAACTTCTTCTGCTGTTTTCATGACAGGGGACGACCAAGGACTTTGAGAAGGCACCAGCAGCCCCGCATCCAGCAACTGTTTAAGCTCCATCCTCATCTGGAGCTCCTTAACTTTAATTTTCTGACATTGGCATGAATTGATTAGACTTAGCATCACCAACAATAATGGTATGAGTATAACCCTTCATATGACCACAGTCAGTGCCAGATTTGGATATGTCACTATAAGTCTCCAGTAAATAATGAACTTTATTAAGCTCAGCAGGAGTTAGATCGTTGTAATTTGGACGTTGTGCAACGCGCATATCATTTGGTCAGTGGGGAGTACCATATCTAGCATAGACCCAATATAATGTACTTGGTGAATGTTCTCAATTGGAATCAGCAGGGCTTTTTCAATCTCCTGATGCTTCTTTACGACCATCTCCTTGTTTGTAACATTCCCAGCAAGAGATTAATAGGTCGCTTGTAGGTAGGGTCTAGGTTACCTGAAAACACCCAAGGTTCCAAAGGGCTTATATCATCAATTCTTGTTAAGTGCAGAAGGCAGTTTCAGGGGATTTGCACAGTAATCTTGATGTCTATCACTTTTTATTCACCCGCTTTGACTACTACCTCTTCTGTCGCATAAAATGGAATGACCTATGCAACATCCACGGAGTCAGGTAGCTTTTTGTGTCTCTACCTGTTGTGAAAGAAAGAAAGACTGAGATGGAGGAATGATACTTAATGACGCAGGTGTACTCTCTTTTCTTGAGCTCATCGTTGATAAAGACTAGGGGAATTTCGTAATTTAGAAGGGAGAGAAATCCCTGTTTCATATTTATGATTCCATCAAAATCAATCATTAGTTGAGTGCCAATGAGTAGGTCGTATGCATTATAGTTTAATGCCACAGCAGGGGAAGACAGTAGGAGTTTCCAATTTTTATTGGTAGAGAAGAGTAGGCTCCAATAGCTCTCAAATTGTTATGCCCTGTAGTTCCAAACTCTTGTGAACAGTCCATGTTAGGCGCCAACTTAGTTTTCTTGATGAGTTTTGAATAAACCACATTCACTGGAGCACCCATATTAAGGATGGCTAGGACTCACACCTTATTGATAACCACCTCTACCTTGGTTATTGTGCTACCAAAGGTAGGGGGAGGGCGAATACCCTCTTCGATTGAAAAGTGGTGGCAAGGCGTTGACCATCACAGGGTATTTGTATTTGATAGATTGAGATTTGAACCTGCTGGGTAGATCGGAATGCTGTTTAGATAAGCTGGTCAGCATCACTAGCGGTATCAATCACCTCTGAAAACCTCAACAACTGCTGGAGATAGGTACGTCAGGGTATAATGGCTATACTATTCTTTCAGGCCTCAATTTATCTGGAACCTGCACTTCCATTGGAGCTCCCAAGATATAATACCCTGCTTCTTCACTACCCCCTTCAGACTCATCATCATAGGGATTGTCAATACTCCTTAACGAGTTACTAAGAGGGGGCAGAGAAACCGACTTGATCTCCTCACAGGGGGAGAGCCATTTGGCGCTCATCTACCCTTTTGACTTTTTAAGGGAGAGTCGTAGCTGCACCAACTTTTGGGGGAGGCGTAGGAAGTGTAATGACATTGCCTTTTGCCTTAGACGTGACAGGCTTGGCTGCACCATGACTGCAGGTCATGAATTAAGTAGCATGTAGTGATGCTGAGGGGGTTGGAGACAGCGGCTGTAGGGATGTGATTTTTTATCCACCTTAGTAGACTGCTCAGAAAGAGGAGAACAAGGCAAAGTGATAACTGACTTCACCAGCTGAGCATTTAAAACTGAAATGAGAGGGGAGCGTGGCCCCATAACTGCCATTGCTTTCTGGATACCCTTACATGATGGAAAAGTATCTGGTTGCTGCAGCTCTGCAGAAAATGGTTATAAGAGGGATACATCCATAGAAGAAGCTGGAGGAGTCAGTGTTGATTCTCGCGTTGAAGCTTTTTCAGAAGTTCAGATTCATGAAATTCAGCCACTGCTAGCAGAACCTCTTTGATATCTGTATGGTTTGGAAGGTGCACTTGACTGTGGAGATATGCATTGCTAAATAGGGATAAGTCGTCAAGCCAGCCATGATAGCAGCAATAGCATTATCTAGAGGAAGCAGTTTGGCCAGTAACAGAAATTACGCTTTATTATAGAATCGCTCAACAAAAGAGGGGTTTAATTCTCCCTGATGTAGGCTAAGGCACATAAAGGCCTGTTTTTGACGTTGTAAACTCTTTTTAAAACGAAATTCTTCCATAGGCGCTTGCTTAACCTCCGCCTAAGTGCAAAGGTTGACCATGTAGGAGATCATTATTTTTTGTGCTATCTGACTCCAGCAAAGAAGTATGAACTAGTTTTTTATGGTCAGTCACTCCTTCCATTTTAGATTCATAAATGTAAAGGAAGGAGGCAATACTGCCCTCACCAGGTGTGAACTTGTCTTGGAGAGAAGTTTTTTTACACTAAGAAAGGCCCCATGAGGGCCTTGTGAAGGGCGCTGATTAAGTCGTGTAAGATGAGACAAAGCACTGGGTAGTTGTTGTTCCAATTCAATTAACTGGGACTCAGCAGAAGCGGGAGGGCTGTGAGGATTAGTCCCTTCACTAGCTGCAATTTTATGGGTATTTATTTTGAGGTTACAGGCCCCCTGTAGTGAGCACAAAATGTTGGATTCTAGGGTTTGTTTAACCTCTCAGGTGCGTTTTTCGCTAACACCAACAAACAATAGTAGGATAAGTTGGTTCTCAACTGCAGGATAAAAATTATGGGGAGTAATCACTTAATTAATATAAATATAAAAACCTCAACAAAGATAAAAGATTGTTTTTGGGTTTTTATTAGTTGTGATGGGAGGTTCAAGAAGATACTCCCTCTTAATAAATCAATAGTAACATTTAAAATGTTGAGGCTCAAAATTCGGATTGCTTAGTAACATCTTAATTAGTAGATATAAGACATCAACCTATTGTATCTCTCAAACTCGCCTCATTTGGGCGGAATGGCTGATTGAAGGTTGGGATCAGGAAGGACTAGTCCATTAGGTAATGTTTTTATAAATTTGCCCCAATCAAAGGGCTAAAATTTTTGCACTTGGTTGGACCCATTCTGACCCTATAAAAGGGACCAGTTTCCGTGGTGTAGGCTATGCTAAAATAGAAGAAGTTTGGGGAGAAGCCTACAATAAACTCCTTAATTTTGCTGACAATTTGTTATATTTCTACTGCTCAAACTCATTTTATCTGCTCAATTGTTACCAGAAATGTTACCCCAATCTGAGGGGTTCCACCGGGAATTGACCAGGGTCTTTAGGCCGATATTATTTTTATATTCATCTGAAACACTCCTTTGACAATATAAGACTTGTAACTGACCGACAATCTTAGCATGTCCTATATCAAGTATTTAAAAAAAAGTTGTCACCTAAATAAATCTAGCTAAATCTACCAAAATCTATGTTTTAACCTTAAAATGATTCTCCATGGAGTATAACGGGATTATGAGAATTAGAGTATTTTTATACTATTTCTAAAAAAATCTTAAAGCTTCAACTTTGATTTGCAATACAGTTATATGATTTGATCAAAAAATAGATTAATTTGTTTTTTAGTAAGATTTATACGTAAAATATCTACACCTAATCTAAATAGACTCATAGATCTCTATAAAAACTCTAATCCCAAAACCAATAGTCCTTTAATTCATACGATTAAATAGTATCATATCAGCACAAACTTTTTCCTAAACGTTAGCTCTTAGAAGATCACTCCTATCTTAGTTTATTTATTTTTTAATGAAATGAGTTAAACCACAATTTTTATATCATATCAAAATTATTATAATTGAACTCTCTATGATTGAGCTGCTAGGATAGGGTATCTGATGCAGTCATTCCTCCAAAATGTACCAGAATGGATGAGATAGTATTGTCCCGCTGAAATTAAATAGGCGGGGAGAACTGGGAACCTAAGAACTGAATCTGGTGAGCTAAATTAAGATCTTCAATAGTAGATAAGGTAACTATTGCATTAAACTGGTAACCCATTATGCTGAAGTCTGGAAACGAGCTACTAAAAATATATAAAAATCAACTAAAGAATAAACCATAGCTGGAGATAAGATAGTATTGCTATTAAACTAAAAGGAGCGAATATCTATAAGCGTCAGCATAACCCCAAAACTTTCAGGGCGTCAATGGCCTCCACTGTCAAGATCTTTAGAGCTTGAACTTGTTCAGGTGAGTGATCAACTAAAGAAGTCTCTTTGTAACTTTTCTAATTCGCAATGAATGAGGATCCATTTATATCAGTTAGGTATTAGTTGGGATTTTAGAGTTAGGAAAATTTGGATCAACTGAAGGATAAACCAAATTGAACCAATTCGCCAAAGGTCAAATCCTGACAGAACCACTTCAACATCTTGCTGATGGGGATTATACTTGTGCAAGAAACAGTATACACGCTATATAAATTTAACTTTAAAAGTAACAGCAATAGATTATTCAGGACCCCCTCAGTGTATCACCCAATAATGGTCAGACCAATTAGTTGCAAGTTTATGGGATCTACTCCCAGGTTGATGATGGTAAAAAAACTAGATCTCCCAGGTAAAATTCTGTTATATCAGGTTGTCACTTATTAGCCTAATATACTTCTTGAAAGTATGTATTCTTTTTATAGATTCAGTAATTATAGATTGTAGGAGTATACTTTCCTTGATTAAACACTTTAAGGTAAGCTCAACTATAATATGAGCTAGTGGATTCAAGGATAGGTTGAAGACTAGAAGACAGTAGAGTCACACGACCTAATAAGGCTTGGAAATGGGACACCTTGATCATTTTATGGTAACTGAATAATACGCTAAAAAGTACTTGAAAGAAAATCATTTCAGTGCACTGTATTGAATGAAGTTAGTTTTTGTAAAAGAAAACCAAAGTGACATTAGCACGCTCTAAAGTACCATTAGTGGATGGATGATAAGAAGAATTAAAAAGGTAATTCACTCCTAAGATAGAAAGTCAACTCTTGTACTATGAAGGAAATAAAATTTGTGCCTTATCTGAAAAGAGTACTTGGTGCAACCATTTCTGGAAAAGACTTGTCATTAAAAAAGTGCTGTGTCTCTCGTAGTGGCATTAAGCACAGATGTAGCTTCTACCCACTTCATTAAATGGTCAATTGCAAGAATGATATAACGTTGGCCATATACAGCTAAAGGAAAAAGTCCTGGTACATAGTTACTAGTAATTTGAAAAGCAGCCTCAGGAGCTACATGCTCAAACTTAAAGCGAGAATTAGACTTATCTTGAGTGCAGCAGGTTAACCAAGTTTCTAAAACGTAATGAAACATCTCTTCCTTTTTCTCCCAGTAGCATTTGCTTTTAAACTACTCAAGTGATTTTGAAATCCTCATTCTCAAGGGTTTTATGAGCTTCCATGATAGTTTCAGTGTGAATGGAAAGTTTAAGATAAGGTAGAAAGGAGGTGCCTACTTGTTTAATTGAAGTTATGTCTTCAACTTTAATAGTTAGAATCCATTTTCTTCAGACAAAATTGGAAATCCAGTGATTCTTACGTCCCTAAAATAGTTTGGGTAAAAATTTCATAAAACAGGTCCTCCTCAGGAATAGTTAAATGTATAGTAAGGAGTTGGGGAAGCTCATCCACATTTTGGTGGTTGGTTCCAGCTCAATGAATTATCAAAAAATCATAATTTGTAGCCATAGGGCCCAGCGAGCTAATCTTTCATCAGAGTCCCTCATTTGAAAAAACCAACTAAGTAAAGCGTAATTGTAACAACTATGAAATGTTTACCACATAAATGGGGATGAAAGTTCTTTATAGCAAGTAACACAACAAGTCATTGACGTTCAGTAATGGAATATTTCAATCAGCCCTAGTCAGCATCTTGCTGAAAGTGAAGATATGATCCCCCTGATCAGCATCCAATTGAGATAAGATGGCGCCCACAGCGGTGTCTCTAGCATCAGTAAAAAGAATGAAAGGCTGATCAAAGTTAGGGGTGTATCAAAACTGGGGCAGATATTAAAGCAGTGCGCAAGGAGTAAAAACTGTTGCTGTTTGAGACCCCCAGAAGAAAGGCACATTTTAGGTAATATCTCTACTAAACGTTCAGCAAGGTCAGTGAATTAAGATATAAACTGTCAACAATAGCCCACTATTTTAAAAAATACTTGGATATCACTTTATATAATTAAGTAGTAAACATTCATTTAATAGAAATACTTTTCAGGATAGGGAGAATATTTTGACGCATCACTTAGTGACCTAAAAACTCCATCTCTCGTTCTAAAATTTACATTTAAAAGATTTTAATACTAAATAAGCTTCACATAACTGCTAAAATACTTGATAGAGACGATCAAGCTGAGCTGTAAAAGTTCTAGAAAAGACATTGACATCGTTAAGTTATACTAGTATGCACATTGGCTTAAGATCCCATAACAGTTGGTCCATGACCTGCTGAAAATGTGTCAGGGAATTACATAACCCTCGAGGCATTTGAGTGGGCTCAAAAAACTTTTTTTAGAAATGAGAGCACATTTAGCATGATCATCATCAAAGAGATTGGGTTTCAAGTAGCTTCTGGCCAAGTCCATCACGGAAAGACATTGAAAGCCAAACAAGTATCTCAGATAGTCATTAAAATGCACTGATGGGTAATTTTCCTTTCAAGCAATTTATTTCAGTCATCAGTAATCCATAATGACTTAAAGACTCCCATCTCTTTTATTTTAATTAAAAAGGAGAAGACCAAGGACTATGCAAGGTTGCAGTAGTCTGGCGTCAAATAATTGTTCTAATTCTAAGAGAAACTTAAGCTTCGTCACTTTTTATGATTTTGATAATGTCAAGAGCAGAAGGGGGTATAATCCCTAGTACTGACTTGGTGTTGTACACCCTTGATATGACTATAGACTTGGGGCCAGGGAGAAAAAAATGTGATTTCATTTAGAGTTTGAGCTGCGACTTTTTGCTCAGCAGACAAATTAGAGCCAACTTGCACTGGTGAAGCAGCAATAGCAGTTGACTCATATAAGCCAAAGTTGTAGAGGGTCCCAACATCCCGGACCCTCATTATCCTTTCATAAGATAAAATTTGAGCATAAGCGCTATGTTTATTTTGCTCAATTAACTTTAGAGAACAAGCGAAATTGTCTAAAAGGATAGTGACAATGCTTGATAGGTTGAGTCTAATAGTCCTGGACAAGGATGGACCATGAGTAAAGAAGGATTAGGTAAGCCAGAAATTTCAAGCAAAGGATCAGGAGGAGGTATCAATTGAATACTAGTGTCCACTAGTACCTATAAATGAGGTGGTATGATAACAACTTTGGAAGAATATAGAAGCATCCCCTTTCAGCCTCACCATGGAAGGAGGCATCTTAACTTTGGGTCCAAAACTTGCTACTTAGGCGTTTGACAGATACTGGAGATTCAAGTAGACACGTTCTTAATTTACATTTCCCTTTTTCCTTAGAATAGCCATGTAAAATTAAGGGAACTCATTATTCAAGTATCTTAATAAATAATTCCTTATAACTATGAATGACCTCATGTTCCATTAGGAATTTAGTGCCCAATGATAGGTTATAGTTATTAGTGTCCAAAATTATGGTGGGGATAGAGATCTGTATGTTGCCTAATTTGTAAATGGTATGTGAGGGTACGCACTTATGGCACAAGAGAAGGTAGTTTCTTCCATACCATTCTCTTAAATATAGTTAAGGTCAGGCTATATTTTAATTTCCCTATCAATCATGAAGAGTTAGTATTAGTCAGTGACACCAAAGTTGACAATATTAAGCACCTTCACTTTATTAATACAGCTTCAATATATGTTACAGTCTGTTGTAAATTTTGCAATCCATGATAGTTGGAGGCTCCACTGATTTGCCAGGTTGACAGTATGGTGATTGTCAACCTTTGCTCGTTTAGAAATTTAAATTACCTCTTACTATCAGTTTGCAAGTAGCTGCATCCTGGACAACATGCAACCAAGAAAATTCACCTCATGGGAGCCCAGTTTCATTGATGACCCAGAGCCCAACACCAATCCTTGACACTCTCGCTTGTGTGGCCTGTCAACTGCCCAATACTGAGTTACATGGATCTGTCCCTCGCTCAGTCCCTCATCCTCAGCTCCCAATCAGGATGCTGTCCTCACAAGCTTTCCTCATATTTCTAAGTAAATGGTTGGGCAACCCACTTCCCAAAATGTAATCACCTGGAGATGCCAGAACTTCAGGTATCTCCATTCATCTACCTCCACAACGCTAGAGTATAATCCTAAACTAATTAAAGATAAGGAGATGGAAATATTTATTAGTATTATGGCCAGTTCTCAAATATGGTGGCCAGCGAGACAATAGATTCATTAGGGAATATTTGGGTAAAAATAGGGTTTGGCATACTAAAGTTGTTTATTGCTGCACAAAAGCATTCAGGTAACTTCAAACATAAGGATAGTTCAGTGGCATCTATGGCTTCGATTCCTTAATCACTCAATTTATTTTATAAATATCAAATAGTATCCTTAGCAATGGCGAGGCAATGGCTCAATCATACTAATTTCACTCTATTTACTCTAAAGCTGAAACTGTTCAATATCTGTATCCATCAGTGAATTATAATTTATTTAGCCTTGTCATCCTCAGAAAGTTACTTGATGTGAATTTTTACTTTTTAAGTCAATTTACCCATGTAAATTAATTTTTTGTTTCAGTGTGATTCATCTGTGAACCCATCTTTTAGCCATCTCATCGTCATTGTATATTCTTCAAAAACTTAATAAAAATTATCTGCATTGCCATTTGCATGGCGTTTCATCCATTGGTTATTTCTTCATAAACTAAGATATTGATTAATAATCCATGTCGCCATTTAGTTGGCACCCACTAATTTCTTGAAACAAATATAAGATATCAATAGTTTGTTGTTAACATTGTGGCCTTACTCAAAATAATTAATCCTAATCAGATGGATAAAAATTACAAATTTTCTATTCCAAGCAGTTGATGCTAGGCTCAGCCCTAGCCATGGCTGATATAAACTCAGAACAAAAGTGTAACACAAAGTCAATCCCCACTGAGCCAGAATAGAGTATATAGCTGCAGTAGTAAACTTGGGAACAGTATAAGAGAATATATCACTATGTTATTATTAACTTAAACTTGATAGAATTCTCCCCTTAGGAGCAACATAACTAATAGGTTCAGAATAAACAATATGGATGGACTGACCATGAGGCACAGTGGAGTCATCATCATAGAGAGCTTCTTGTCCTATTCTGACCCCTCTTTTGCTTTCTTGTCAGCCATTTTCACCCTCCAATGTTGAATTGCGTGGTTGTAACGTCTACATAAGTGCAGTAGGTTCAAGTATGAACTTACCCTGATTTATTACCATTTACTACATGAATTTAAGGATGTGGGGTCAAAGTTGATGTGGAAGCAGCAGTAATCACTGAAGTAGGACTTTTGAGGAAAACCTCCTTTTTATCAAGAGTGAAGTTAAGTTCCTCTTCACCAAAGTCAAATGAAGGTGAAGTTGAAAACTATATTCTAAAGTGGATAGGACAGCAACTTTAGCATCATCAAGCATAAGTCATTTGTGGTAACAAGAGTCTATTTTAAAGTAAAATCCCAAAGCAAACTCAGAAAAGCATTGTCCACGTCTTAATTAAATGCTCAAAACACTTGCTTCTGGTTGTCCAAAGTAGGGTCACTACCTAAAAATTGATAAGCGCGGCTTTAACTTCAGCCCAAGTGTTGCATATATCAAGTGGAGTACCATAATTTCCTTGGCGGAACTACTAAAGTAAGAGGGTACAAATTTTACTTTTTTCAAGTCAGGAGCTTCCTCCATCATAGTTCATATATAAAGTAAAGAGGCATATTAACCTCTCTGAGGGTAAACTTTTCTTTAAAAGATGGCTTAAACATAGTTCTCCTGGGAGCATATATAACATTGGCACCCACTGGGCAGCATGATTAGCCATAGAAATGCAGAGGTGGTAGGAACAAAAATTATTTTTTGTCATATTGGTGTCATAAACTTTTTAGATTATTTTAAAGAGCCTAATTCAAACATTTTGTGCTTTGTTAGAAGCTTTATGTTGTAATTCACTTCATAAGTATATATTATTTTGACACGTTAGTTTAAATTTGGGTTGGAGTTCATGATTATTTTTGCTCCAATCTGGTAGGTTTCTTTTAAAAATTCATTTTTGAGGCATGGGAATTATAAAATTGTAAGCTTTATCCAATTCCTTTATTATGAATCAACTATAAAGGTTGTGTTAATACGTTCTCTAGTATGGTGTAACCAGCAGCTTTGATCAATAACTCCAATATCCTTTATAAATCATGAACATGTTCGCTTAACAATGTTTCGTCTGGAGGGGAAGGTAAGTGCACCGCAAGTCCAGGAGGCCCTGGGGGCCCAGGAGTCCCAGGAGGGCCAGGCTCTCTGGGAGGACCAGGGGGTCCAGGTGGACCTTGAAACCTTTAACCATGAGGTCCAGAAGTCATGGAAGGCCCTTTTTTCCCTATCATTTCCTGGAGGTCCCATCACTCCTTCAGGACCAACTGATCCCCTCTCCTAGTGGGGTTTGTGGACCTTTGGGGACAGGAGGATCCAGTGTTGCTTGCAATTCTGGGGCCTCAAGCACAAGTGGATTATAATCTTAAATTGAGTCATCTGTCCCAAAGTTTGCTCAAAAATAATAAGGTGATTTGAAATATCAGTTTTGATTATTGCAATTGATTCCTAATGATCATGGCTGTTTCAGTTTTCTGGTAGCAACTTCTTTACAAAGAATGATATCCATTTCAATGTCCAATTAAAGAATTGAATTTGATATAAAAACATCCTGATTTCATTTTTAGAATAGCCTCACACTTATTTCTTACAGCAGAGGAAGCTAAATTGTAGAACTCTAAAAAATAAGAGTGCAGGTTCTGAGAAAAAATTAAATTTTCTCAGTCTCTCTTAATAAATTTTCATTATATAATATACAATGGATAGTGGGGCGTATACACCAGCGTAGTTATCGCTCAATGCAAGACACACCCACCTAAGAACTGAATAAGGTGGTGATTCATATAGAGATCTCATATTAGCTGGAACAAGGGCCTTTGGTTTTTATGGGATTAATCTCCTGGATTAAGACTCCTAATAATAATTGATTAATAGTATTGGAAACATTTAAAAGCTGAAAACTGATAATTTCAAAGTTCAAGAATCAGGATAAAATTTTGAGAGTATTGTAAAACTGTAAGTTGGGTTTATTGTTTTCAGGGTTCTGATTTCCATTAGTGTTCACCCATTGAGTAATGAATGAGATTTTGGAAAGAAGCCAAGCAGGGTTGCAATTGATTTAGCAATTGTGAAATTACTTATTCACCAAGTAACTCAGGAGATTACCTGGCAGAAAGCATCACTTTTGGGAAAGGTAACTGAGGGCAGCTGTTCCTCTGAGGTGTACTCGAATGGATATGATAGTGTTGTCCTGCTCTAGCAAGCTAGGTGGGAAGAGCTGAGGAGCCTTTGCAAAGGATCCAGTAAGGTAATATCTTCAATAGGTGACAAAAGTTAAATTTTGACAAACCAGTAAATCTTTATGCTGAAGTCCAGAGAGGAGCTACTAAAAAGCTCAAAAAATTAATTAACAAATAAAACAAAGTTTAAAGTATATAAATAATTCTCATAAACCTATAGGAGAAAATATTTATAAGCACTGAATTAACCCTACTTCTTTCAGGGCGTCAATGGGCTCCACTGACAAGATCTTCAGCACCCTGAACTTAGTCAGGAGAGAGATCAATATAAGAGGTCTCTTTGATAACTTTGTTAAGCCACAATGAATAAAGATCCAATAAGATCAGCTGATTATTGTCTGTAATTTAAAGCTAGGAAAATTTGAATCAACTAAAGGATGAACAAAATTGAACCAATTCACTGAAGTTCAAAAATCTGACAAGTACATTATAGGTCAGGAAAGAATCAAGCATAGTGGATTTACTTACTGACCCCTGTTAACTACTCTTTAAAATTAATTTGTTTAGTAAGCATCTTTTAATATCAACTTTTGTAATCTATATTGCATGGCTGCCTACAACTTTTCTTTTTAAAACCCCACATTCTTCATCTATTATAGACAAAAATCTACTTGTCAGGCAAAAAGGTCTATTTTATTTCCTATTTTTTATGATAGTTATTGGTTATATTGTACAAAAAACTATCACTCTGTTGGGTTTATGAAGTTAGAGCATTGAGTTACTTAGCTTGAAACGCTATAAATAACTTATTGATAACTGCGTTAGCTTAGGAATCATTTATACATTCCATTTGTTTTCAATCCTAATCCTCTGCTGCAGGCTACTGCTCTATGAATAGCTTGAAAACTTTTCTCTTTCATATAAGACTAACTTTACTTCATTACCTTTATTTTTTTATAGACAGTTAACCTATCAAGGAATGGTGTCTGAATTTATTTGTAAGGTGCACATAATAGATGGGTATATCTGCAGAATATCGGTTGAGTTTTTAAATTGCTCAGTGTATCAACTAAACTACCATGATACTAATGTGACAAGCTCCATACTAAATATATAAAGCTAATCCTAGTTAATGTTAATAAAAAGAAGTTATACAAGTTATGGCACTTACATAAAAGAAGATCCTATGTCATCTGTTGCAATTGGCGCTTAGCCATAGATATAATCGCACAAGTAAATGCACTAAATTTAGAATAAACTGTTTTAATACAGTCACACTTTAAAACATGATGCAAAACAAGGTATTGCAACAAGTTTTACAAACAAGAGAAAACAAAAAGCACACTTTAGTCTCTAGGTACTAATGGTAGTTAAGGGCTTTTGAGTTCCCTTCTTCTCTAAGAAGTAAACTTCCACTAATGATGAAAAATAGACCCCTGTCTAATGACTAACACTTTATTATATTCTTGTAACTCCAAAACTTCTTTGGTGCCAGCTATCTGGTAACTTAACTGAGACCAGGAGATGTAACTCAGTTGCATAAATATTTTGTATAGCCAATGAAACTAAGGCCTTAGCCTTAGGAATTTTACATATTAATATTGATAATCTTTATGGATGAGATGTTGATAAAATTAAGATAATAATAAGCATAGTAGCAACATCTTTACGCCAACATGGGGGCAAAGGGATTAAATAAATAAAATGTTTAGATTGCTAATCAGCAGGACCAATTAAATTGATATAAATAAGTAATATAAGGTTTACTGTTGGCTTATGTAGAGAGGAATTAATTATACTTCCCATAACACCTTTCAGCTGGCAATGGTTGCCTATAATAATTATTGTAACATTCTTATCATGTATTAAGTCTGATAAAGATTACTTAGTAAGTTATTATGGTAATTTTGACGTTGTCATGATGGCCAAAAATTTTAAGCATAGTATAACTATCTGTTAAAAATGAGAAGAAATCTAAAAGTATTGTTCACATGGTTGGTCAGAACATATTGCAACAGCTTCTCCCACCTGATGAATCATTGGAGAACAACAATGAATGAGGTGTAAAGTAAACCATTATTGGGAAGCTGTAAATTTATGTTCTGAGCTTTATTGGTACATCTTCAACTATTTGGCATGCACCTGATTGATAAGTTAATCCTTTATAGAATCCTTCAATCTTTAGGCTTCAGGGGACATCTTCTCAATGCTCAAAAAGCCTATCTGAAATTGGATATCAGGATATCATAAATGGTGGTGAGAGTATTAACCATATAGCTCGCATAACTGAATTGACGCCTAGACCTGCGAAGTGGTTGAAAAATCCACCCTGATTAATCACATGGAAAAACTGGTAGTCATTCAGGCTCAAACTGATACAAGAAAAAGTCTGTTGGATCAATTTGATCCTAAAATACCCCAAAAATTAAATCCTACCTAATAAAAATAAAAGATCATCAGAGATTTAGGTGAATTAACTCAAAGTGGCACTAGGCAATAAATTTAAGATGAAACTACAGTTTGGTAAGAATTAAGAATCTGTCCAATGATTGACCTAAGTGATACTGAAAATCTCATCTGACTCAGTCCATTCAAAATACATTTTTGCCCTATCAAAAATATGGCACAGAGGCATTATACCATCTGGAATGCATCTCCTGACCAAGAGCCTCAAAATTGAATTTCCTCCCCTTAATTTTATATTTTTTTTCTTTTTGGGGTTTATATTGTTATATGAAGCATATAAACCCATAATATATGATACAATAAACTTTTTTATTTCCACTTGATCTCACTTTCAAGCGATTTTTATAAAAAAAGGCTTAGTTTTACCACTGCCATCTAACCACGTCCATTTTCCCATTGATGTCCTTGAATCTGCCACCTGCTGCTCCAGTGTGGGATAATGGTGCTCCACCGCCTAGCATTTTCCCTTGTGGGAAAACACACTTGCACAGTTTCAAATAGCCCGCCACCCTCTGTTGGCCATTTTGTCCCCCCCATGGGACTTACCGCTCCACCTTGCGCGCATCCACCTCTTGTGCCCCCATCCTCTCACCCTCTCTCATTCTACGATCCAATTTTGCCTATGTGTTGACTATGAGCGTTTATTCTCATATTCTGACAAAGCAATAATTGAACTTGCCACAACTGCATTTTCACCAGCTGGCTTTTCAATTTCCGCCCATTCAAGGGCTATTTTTAAATAGACCTCCAGATGGAGGAGGACGCTGCAGCAGTGGCTTTAACTCCCCTTATTTACAAAAACACTGCCATACCTACTACCTGAACTACCCTCCCTTTATAAAACACATTGGTGGTGTCCTTTACGACCCTCCCTTCTCATCTCTCACCCCAAGTTTTATATGAACAACTGATGGCGAGGCTTTTGGGTTATGGGACTCAGACTAACCTCATCTTCACTGTTCCCTCTTGTGCAGAGCGCCTTGCTGCCCCTCGCACCACTGCCACCATAATTTCACACCACTCTGCCATAGACCAACAAATTCCTCCCCATGCTTGTTTGCAGCAGCGCTTGAGCAATATTGGGCTTGTGTGGATAATGTTCACCAAAATTTGTCTCCTCTGCTCAAAGTCCAAACATTCCAAAAAATCTTTCCTTCAAATCTTTTCTATGGGGCGGCTTCTGAGCCCTATTAAGCAGATTCCAAATGGGGCGTTTTGTTGCCCCCTCCCACTCAATATTCTCATTTAATGGGCCAGAGTTGGAAAACGGCCCCCACCAATTTATCCACCCACATTAACCCACCCAAATTAACCCTGCCAATCAGAGTCAGGATTGGATCACCATTTGCACCCAAGCAGTCCATTCAACTACTACAACCCAATTTCTACAGTCACTATTCTTGTGAACCAGAATCCTTGGGACCTATTGGCTGAGGATGATGAATCAGGTAAAGTTATCATAAATGAGGAAACTGGTGAACCTCTCAGCCAGTAAAATTATGATTGGACTAAATTCTACTATTATTAAGATTTTGACAAAACCCTAACCCCAAATGATTCAATTCTATACCCAAAGCCATCCCCTACCAAAGTGACCACCAGCTAGCCTTAGCAGAGGTGGCTTTACCCCATTGTCAAAAACTCTACAAAGCAGTGTCCCAACGAGTTTCTGTACCTTCAAGGGCTGACCACAATTGACTTCCCTCTGGTTTCCACAAAGCAGCACAGGCAAAATCACTAAATTGTTTAAAGATGCCAAAGCCGCTGTCATGCATGTGGCAAAACAGCAGATTTCAACTCTTTTTCTAAAATCACATGAGAAATATAACAATTTTGACCAATTCTCCTATTCCCACCTTAAAGCTGAGCATCATCTAGAGGAATTAGTTAAAGCTGTCTTTCAATATGATCTTGAAGAAGAGAATCAATTTTTCACCCATATATACCGCCACCATGCTGATGCCTAACGCATTGGCTCTCCGTTTTTGTCCAATTCTACAACCATGATGGTACTGTCATGTTCAATATGCCTGTAGAAGAGCTGCCAGACCCCATCACCCTCTGCTATGGTTGGTTAGTGGTATTCCACTCCCCTCCTGGTTGGAGGTTTTGCTTTGGCTTTTGTTATTCCGTTCATTTGTTTGTTTGGTTCTTTTGCTCATTGAGTATTGTAACGTCTGCCCCATAATTGCAATACCTCAAATAAATTTTAAATTTAAATATATAATAAAGTTACATCATTATTTCTATATTTCATTTTGTTCTTGACTTCAATAAGTTTATTTTGCCATCCTTACCATAGGACGGATACTCTAGCTGATGTGACATATGTGGTGACTTTGCATCCTTTAAAATATACATACTTGTGTTATAATCTGGATTTCTTGATCATCATTTCCAGAAGTTAACTGAAAAGATTTGGTTATGTGCACAATTTGCATTGCTTAATAGCATTAGATATATGGGCGATATTATTTATAAGGACTTTTATCCATAAAAGAATAAATAAACTAAAAAATGATGGTTCAACATTTACTAGAAATGATCCATGAAATGCTGATTATGTTGACACTTAGGGACTTTTTCCCTATCTTGGCTGAACTTAATCCACTCTCAGATTTATAAGGAACGGCCTTAGTTCTTGTCACGCTGAGTTGGCGGAGATCTGCTGTAAAGGTCTGCTTCTCTTCTAAGTATATCTGATCCCTACTATTTATCACACAAAAGAGTCATCACTTATTGTACTACAATTAAGAATAAATTGAAGATATATAGAACTTTGTAATGCTATTTGAATCAGCTTTATTAATTTAATTACTAAGAACAAAGAGGGGAATTTGGCACTCAACTCCTTGGTTGGCACCTCAGCCATAGAAATGGCAGCCGTTGCCATTGAATTATCCTGCAAAGTCTCTTCCAGAGATGGATTTCTCCGTTAATATAAGGATTCCTCTGTTAGATATCCCAGAGATTTAAAAACGGAAAGATCCAGAAAACCTTTTTAATGTTTCCGCTTGATCACAACAAACCAACCAAATTTGGCTAGTTACCTGCTTAATTAATGGGACTCTTTACTCATTATAGCACGTTGCAAACAAACTTATTTATTTTCTAGTTTCAGATAGAATCACTCGTCTCACAACTGCTAATTAAATTCCCAAACAGTCAGTGATAAAACCTGACCAATCTCAATCATTGCATCCAATAGATAATTAACAACCAACTATCAGATGCCTTAAATTCATTAGCAACTCTGCCCAAGGAGATCTTAATATTTTGCATTGATCAATCCCTGATGGATCCAAACCCAGCGAATTACCCAATAATCCGTGGGCTTTATAAAGCTGAAATTGAAGCCAACCATTATCTAATTTATTTGCTAGCGGACTTATCCACTAGCAAACAGCAAATAACCTAGGAAGATGGAAAGGTGGGCAAAAACCCCAACACATCCCCCTCTTGCCTAGATTTCCAGCGATAATAAGATTGGTACAGAAGAATGCCGCCTCAGGCCAGATTGAATACTTCTACGTTTTCCAGCGATAATAAGATTGGTACAGAAGAATGCCGCCTCAGGCCAGATTGAATACTTCTACGTTTTCCAGCGGAGTACAGCCCTTTCCACACTCAATGTGAGTTCAGGGGAGCGCCCCATCCATTTGGATCAGGGGGTGTTCCCTTTCTTATTCAAGAGGTGGCCAAGAAGGCTGGCAGCCCCCTTGTCTCCCAGGGTGACCTCGCTCATGTGGTCAAGAGAAGGCTCATAGCTTATTCTTTAAGGATCCCGCCCTCAATCCCAAATTTTACATCTGGAGAATTAATACGCATATTGAGGGGACCTGTAGCAAGTTGGTGAATAATCGACATACACTTGGGGTGAAGGGAGCATATACAGTCAATTGTGATAAATCTTTGGCCTTAATAGTTGACACTATAAACCATTGGCACAAAGCCCAGCGGGCGTGTACCTTTGATGAAGAAAGCGTCCAATATTGATCTTCAGTAGAATTCGCTGAAGCATTGGACCATCATCTAAAATTGCTGTCAGTTCAGAACCCTCCCCAAAAATATCAAAGTCCATCTGATGAACCCCTCTTGGGAAAACGGATGTGAAAGAAACCAGGCGCAGGTGGGTTGGGTGCCCCAAACCTGTTCTTAACCTCTTGGGACTGCCCCTATTTGAGGTGGTCGTGGGAGGTTCCTGTTGCCCGTCAGGTGAGACGCCGTTGCATCAACCATAAGAACTGTTTTAAATCCACAATTTAGGCTTCCATAGATGAACTGACATTGACTCATCCCACTGCTAATAATTTTGAATTCTGTTCAAAGGAGAGTTCAGATATCCCCCCTCTTGCTTGAAGTTAGCTGGGTTAGGCCGAATCTCAGGGGTCCTTATTCTGTGCTTTTTTAAGATTACCCCAAATTAATTGTTTATTTAAGCAGTTGTAACACACTGAGAAAATTGATGGTTAATTTTTATGTCTAAATTAAATAAAGTTCTTGTACTCCAAATCTAATTTTTATATGGAAAAATTCAAACCACCAATCCAATCCCATCTTTCCCAGCAACCAGAACTGTGGTCCTTGAGCCATGGCAGCTTGGTTTGTTGCCCAGTCGCTATTAAAATTATGGTCTTTTGGCACTCTTTGGTTGATTCCATCCATCACATGTTAAAGTTTTTCAAGAAGCAGCGCCCCTGGCATTTGGCTCGCATTTTGGGTGTTTTGGCATCCATACTGACAGGCCAGTCTAAACTTTATCTGCTGCTATCATGACACTCAACGCTTCTCATGACAACCTTTGACCTGCGGATCTCTTCCTTTCTTTCTTGTTGCCACCTCCTCAGAGAGCGGTCCTCTTAACCGCTGCCATGCCAGCCTAGTTGGATTGTTTGTGCTGGTCCTAGTCCCAGAAAGTTGGTTTTCCCCCCAGTCAGGGCATATGACACTTCATCATTTTCATGATCTTGGTTCAGCGTCCTTGATTCCTTGATCTCCCTCCTCATCCTTGACAGGTGCTACTACTATCAGTATCTTTCTCACGGCAAAAATAAGTAAGAGTAATTATATATTGACTCTTGTTATTTTTTCTCCTATAACTTTTTTGCTCTTATCATTCTTGCATATTTTTTCTTTCTTTAAAGAGCTTATTTCATAGATTAGAAATTAATTGCAATAAAATTAATATAAATTAGAGCTTGAACTAAACCAAAGTGGATAATGTTGAAAATTATAAAAAGTCTGACATCCCCCTTCTCATCTAGCTCATATGTCAAATTTGTTTACCTCCTGGTATCAGCAATATCTGGAAATTTTTCTGCTGAAGATGCCCACCTATTCCAAATGATTAGTTGTACCACTTGAGAAAATCTCTTTTATGGTCCTTCGAGACCCATATTTAAAGTCAAGTGCATGTAGGTAGTCCTTCCACTTAACTACTAGAATTTGTGTTTGATCCCAAGAGACTAGAGTAGCCACTATCTTGAACAAATTGCAGCCACTTCTCCATCTTCCATTGGTTCCCAAATTGGGTTTTGACACTTTACTATATTTAGCTCCTTCCCTCTACCACTGTTTCCCTGAGATAATCCTTGTGGATAAACTTTGGGTAGGGGACAATCATCACTGCGTTGGTGTTGCAAACCAATGCCCTTGAACCAAGATAGCGAATAGCAAGGCGGTTCATGGATTTCCTGGCCTATAATATGTGACGCATGGAGGTTTTCCAGGCTTTATCCTCCTTTCCCATTAATTTAAATCCCCTTCATTAGTGCAGTATTGTCCCCAGGTTGGCCCACCTCATAAAAAAATAAAATAGATTTGGCTTCTTTTGAGAGTAATTCAATTATAATTTTCAAGCCTATTGAAGCAATGCCAACCAATATAAGTCAGTCATTTTGAGCTAGATCTGATTAGCTCCCAGAGTTCCCCTTTTGGGTTGTCCAATATTACAGATCAGCGGTACTTTCATCCAAATTACCTATTGGGAATCAAGAACACTTTAATCTCTCATATGGAGATTTAAGGGATATGGTAACTGAGGCCCTTCCTGAGGCTCTGAACACCTCTGAACTCTCAAGCATCTTAGTTTGTAATGTTGCAGCCTATGCTCTTTGTTTTGTGGGCCAAGTCCTTTATAGTTGGACTACAAAGCTTCCAGACTCCCATGTCTTCCATTGTTCGTTCTGTTTCCAATTCCAAGAAGCATACAGATGTCACCTTCAGGATGCTGTTTGCTTTTTGCATGACCACCTTGTCTCTGGTGCTTCACATCGCTATCTCCCTCTAATGGCTTTGACTGGGAGCATGATTCAGCAACCTCCTTCCAATATCCCTTGCTCCATGCCAGTTCACATGTCTAACGTCATTGATGAAGCCCATCAGCAAGCACTCAAGACTAATCCTACAGCTCCGTTGCCATATTGGGATTATTTGGGTTTATTAATGACTGCCTCGTCCTTTTGTGCTGTTTTTCTCTCCAATCCATAATATTGCATTTTGCTAGTGCAAACATTTCATTTTCTCATCACCTCATCGTGTTCTCTCAGAGCTCAGCTTCTGCTCAACAAACTTAGCTTTGAGTGGTTCTAGCCCTTACTGTGTTTTTTCTTGAATAGAATTTTATGGGTTCTTCATTCTTAATGGAATATATCTTTCCACCTCTAAGATTTGACACAAGCAGAATCATCATCAATTAAGGATAACATAAATAAAATTATTAACATACACATAATATATTTTTCTTCATTTTCCATATTATACCAATTTTATTTTATATTTTATATTTTTATTTTATGGGACATGACTTATACACAGTTATGAGGTCCAACTTTTCTTTTATTATTCCTTTACTGGTTCTGAGGTATACTATGACCTACCAATTTCATGGTTTAAAGCCTTATTTTTAGACTTACCCATTTATTTTGGTTCAGCAGTCCTTTTTTAGTAATTAATTAAAAATTGTCAGGCCAAACCATCTTAATGATCCAGCATTCCTTTAGGAACACTATCATTATTTTTACTTTAATTTACTGCTTTAGGTACTTTGCATGAACCTTGTTTATAATTCTCCCATCTTCAAGGTTTTTGATGGAAAATGCATCCATTGCCATCTATTGGAATTTTGTGAGAAATCATGATAAGAAGGTGCTACAAAGGCTATGAAATTATTAGTTCCATGGCTCTAGCGAAGATCAACTCAATTGCAACGAAGTTATTAGTTCCATTGCTATAGTTGATTCCAATCAGAAATACAGAATCCTGTATGAGAAGAGACCAAAATGAGAAGGCTTTGTAGCTAAGTGGTAAAGCGCTTAGTTGGGGAAGCTGGTGACCTGGGTTAGAAGCCCCATTGTGATCATGTACTAACATCGATGAATCCCCCCCTTGGGTTGGGACCATCTAGTACTAAAAAAAGAGACCAAAATGAGGCTAATCAAGACAAAAATTGCGTTAATTTATTAGTTAGAAATGAGGGATATCTATAGAGGTAGATTTGATAGGTATGTATGAGGATTTTAAGGTGCACCTAAGGGAAGATCTTTCCTATTAGATGACCAATAATGCTGATTATTAAGGCCATACTTATGATGGCTAGAATTATAATATTCTTATTTGATGAGTCCAAACCTCTTATATGATTTTCGGCCTCATAACTATCTTATAATCATCCTTCAGAGAAGTTTGATAACTCCAAAGGGTTGATTGTCAAATCAACCTAAAATCGGATATCTCCGACATAGATTTAATAATCTTATTAGTCTGAGATATCAAATCTCGATATGGAGTAAATTTGGTCATTGTAGATGAATCCCCAACAATGCCCCCTTCAAGATCTTACCTAGGGGGCACATACTTACACAGAAAACTACTATGCATTATGTTGACAACAGTACCAGTATCAACAGAGGCAATGGAGTATTCAATACCCCTACAATAAATAATTTGATATGGACCAGCCCATAAGGTGTCTAGTTTGTGAATCCGTCCTCCAGGTCTATGATGATAAAAAGTACAAGATCCTCAATTTGATTTAGGTATTGTAGGTCAACTAGCATTGGTTCTAGTTCCCTCTTTTAAGGTTGTAGCAGTAAGAGAACTCAAGTCTAAGGCTTTTACTCAGATGATTTCATCAGCAGTCTCCTCATAGCTAACTCAATAGTATGCGGGGTTGCAGCATCAAGTATAGGTTGTAAACTTGAGGGTAGAATAGGATCCTGTCCATAAAGAGCCTTAAAGGGAGACATTCCAACTATATGATGATAGCTAACTCTATAGGCTAACATCGCAATAGGCAAATAGAGATTCCATCTACTAGGGTCATTGGAAGCCATCTTTCAAAGAATGGTTACAAGGGTGCCATTAGCTTATTCAACTGCACCATTAGTAGAAGGATTATGTGGGGACGTGAATGACTGATAAGTACCCATTAACTTAGTAAGCTCGGATACCACCTGAGAAATGAAGTTGGTCCCATTATACAATAACAGGACTTTCAGGCTACCATGCCTGATGAAAACTTGATTGAAAAGAAAAGACGCCATAGCATTTGCGGTGACTGTGGAAACTGAGATATCTTCAATCCATTTAGTAAAATAGTTGATAGCTAACAGAATATATCGATGCTCATAAGTGTCAGTTTGGAGAGGACCCACCACATTGATACTCATAGTAGAGAAAGATTTGGAAGGGCTCACAATTTTGTGTTGAAACATCAGATTTCCACCATGTTGTTGTTGGCATGTAAGACAAGACTCCAACACATCATGTACAGATTCCAGCATGTTATCCCAATAACAATGAGTTTTCACCCACTGTAGGGTCTTAGCAACATCTCCATGCCCTACAGTTTGGTGGGCCTCCATAATAGTATCAGTCCTTGCAGAGGGCTGAATAAAGGGCAACCATTTAAAGGCCCAACTTTTTGTATAATGAACCTCCTTTAACCTGAGTATCTTTGGTTAAGAATTGTAACTTTGAGATAACATCCTTATATTCCCGGTACCAGAGCTCAGGCCTACCAATCAAGTCATAAATGCGATCCTCTTCAGCAGAAAATAACGTTTGGATAGGCAATCAAGAAAGTCCATCAGCGTTTTGATGAATAGCGCCAGCGCGGTGTTGAATAGTAAAGTCATAAATTTGGAGCTTTAAAGCCCATCTATCTAAACGCCCATCTGGATCCTTCATTTGTTGAAATCCACTTCAGGGAAGCGTGATCCATGACTATAGTAAAATACTTGTCATAGAGATAAGGGAGGAAATGCTTTATGGTAGACAAGACAGCAAGGCATTCTTTCTTGGTAACGCTATAATTTTGTTCATCCTTGGAAAGAATTTTACTATAATATGTGATGGGATGATCAACTAAGTTAGTATCATGTTGATCTAGAATTGCTCCAATAGCAATATCACTGGCATTGGTAAATAATATAAAAGGTTTGGAGAAGTCAGGATGGGCTAAGACTGGGGCACTCATTGAAGCTTGGAGCAACAGATCAAAAGCTTGCTGTTGTGATTTTTCCCATACAAAAGGAACTTCCTTGTGCAAAAGGTAGACTAAAGGCTCCAAAATTTCTGCAAAATGAGGGATGAATTGTTGGTAATAACAAACCATCCCTAAAAACACTTGAATATTGTGCAAGCTTTTAGGTACAGGCATGTCTGAAAAAGCTTGTATCTTAATAGATAAGGGTAAAATCCCCTCGCAATTCATTTTATGGCCTAAGAATTCCATCTCAGCCTTTTTTTTAGTACTAGATGGTCCCTCCATCTCAGCCTTAAAAAAGCACACTTGGATGGTTTTAGCTTAAGCAAAGCATGACGCATCTGACCAAAAACTTACTTAAATGGGCAAAATGCTCATTTAAAGTGCGAGAAAACATAGTAACATCGTCTAAATATACCAAAACATAAGAAAATTTTCAAATCCCCAAACAAGCCATTCATGGCTCGTTGAAAAGTGGCAGGGGCATTAAAAAGCCCCTGTGGCATATGAGTGGGCTCAAATACCCCTCACTAGAGATTAAAGCACATTTTTGACGATCTTCCAGAGCTAAGTCAATTTGCCAATAGCCACTCGCAAGGTCCATAGCTGAGAAGTATTGTGACCCAGACAATAATCTCAATGAATCATTGATGCGAGGTAGAAAATAAGAATTCTCTTGTGTAACAGCATTGAGCTGACGATAGTCCATTACCACTCTATGTCCCCCATCTTTTTTTGAATGAGTAATAAAGGAGAAACCCATGGACTCTTAGAAGGTGTTAACAGCCCCGCATCAAGGAGTTGTTTCAATTCCAATGAGACCTGAGCCTCTTCAACTTTAGATTTGTGATATGGTCAAGCCGAATAGGGGGAGTATCGCCAGTTTTCGCCTGATACTGCTCATCATTCATTATATAAAATCTTAGAACCCTTGGCGAATATATCTACATACTCTTCAATCAGAGCCTCAGCGTCATGCTGTTGTTCCATAGTGAGTGAATCCCCAAATTTGACATAAATTCTAGCAACAATAGGGGGTCTTCTAGCCCAAATTCATGTAGATCTCCACATCCCAAAACGGATAATATTTCACTCACAGGAGTAGGCTGCACATAGACAATGAGGTTATTGTGATTCAATAGCATAGGTTGAGAAGTGAGATTCACCAGTAGAATTGAAACAGTCCCATCATAGGCAGGATCAAGGATACCTGGGCAAGGTAAAGCCTCCAAATGAGAAGGATTTAGTTGCTGAAAAATTCTAACACATGATCAGTGGGTACAAATACTTGTACTCCAGTATCAACGTTAACTTGAGCTTTTGAGGGAATGGTAATTGGAGAGCTATAATAAAAAGTATGCCCTCAGAGGCACAAGCTGACGGAGTAGGAAGTATAGTTCTTGGTCCCAAGATTCGGTATTCTATATGAAAGATAGAAGTGGGGTGTTCCAACAAGCAAACACGTCATTTGAGTTTGCCTTTGATATTGAGGACATCCTGTAGAATTAAAGGTACTTGATACCCAATTAAAAAAGGTAACTATCCTTAAGGCTGATTATTGCATCAAAATTTATAAGAAACTCAGTTCCCAAGAGCAAGTCATAGCAGCTGTCATCCATTACTACTGCAGGGGCTGACACAACCAATTTTCCAAAGCGCATTGGAAGAGAGGAGTAAGCTCCTATAGACTTAGTGTAGGAAAGACCAGCAGTTCTTTAGTCTTGGGAATGGTTTAAGTCTGGCGCCAATTTGATATTTTTCATAAACTTGGACGAGATTACATTTATGGGCGATCCTGTATCAATAATAGCCAAAAATTTCACCTTATGCATGATGACTTCCACCCAGGTTACATCAGAGCCAAAATTTGGGATTGAAAACACTAAGGGATTAATTTAATTAAAAGAAGAACAAGCAGAAGCATAAGTAGAAAAGGTATCTTTGTTGGCTAATTCATCAGGAACATCAAGCTCACGAGGAGCGGAGATTATATAACAATTGGTCAATGGGGTAAAAGATTTTGATGGAGACACAGGAGGTAGGTCAGCACAGGGAGCCTCATGCCCTATGCTGATTCCTCTTTTTTTTGACTCCTCCACTTGATTTTTCCAACATTGAGATACCACATGACTCATGAGACCACAACAAGAGCATGGTACATTCTTTAGTATAGACTTGGGCTTAGGTGTCATTGCATGGATATAAGAACATGGGTTATTTGCAGAGGTTGGGTTTATCACACCATTGTGAATCTCCATGAGCACTTCCTTGATGTCAATAATCAATCAAAAATTTCTCTTAAGTGATTTCAGAAGCAGAAGGAACTGAGTGCGAGAAGCAAACGCACTCATTACAGCTGATATAGCATTATCTACTATAATCCAGTTGCATGTGGCAAGAGTTTGGGCTTCATGGTAGAATCCTTTAGCAAAATCTTGGATAGACTCCCCATGTTTGATTTTAATACTCATAAAGGCTTGCTTTTGGTTTGACAGGATTTGATTACTCCTGAATTCTTTAATAAGGGCGGTTTTCACTTGAGCCCATGTGTTGCAAACCTTCAAGTGAGGTACCATGATTTCCTGCGCGAACTGGCTTAGGCAGGAGGTAAAATGCTGGACCTTCTGTTGCTTGGATGTCCCTTCCATTGCACGTTCATAGACAAAGAGGATCAAATGGATGCTACCTTTACCCGACTCAAACTTATCATTGAAGGTAGGTTTAACGGTAGTGGGTTTGTTGCTCAAAACATGTACACCCAATACCAAGATCAGCTCAGCTTTGGAGGGTTCTGATTATGTGATATGATCTTGAGCGGGGACTCGGTCAGCTTGTTTTCTTAAATGATTGAGGTCCTCCTGTAAATTATGAACCCATTGAGCAAGATGATCATTCACAGGCTGTTGATTCAAGTTATAAATTTCAGAGATCATTTCAGCCTGCTTGTTCTCAATTAGTCCGCATCAAGCAGATAACTGGCCAATGGAAGCATTTAGCCTTGAAAACTGAGTTTCTTGAGTAGTTTGATTAGGATCGCATAGGCAATGGGCATTATCCACGCCATCCAATAGGTTGGCTAATGAGTAATCAGCGTCAGTTGGGATGCCTTCTAAGGATAAGAAACACCCTTGAGCTATGGCTCAGATTTGAGTTTCTAATGCTTATACTCGTGATACTAGTAGTATTGAAGGTTCAGAATCGGACATTGGAAACGAGGAGCCAGGGGGACTAGGAGGTCCTTGGGGTCCTTGCAACCCATCTCTACATGTTGGCCCCGGCGGGCCTTGTTGACCCACTGGACCAGGGGGACCACGTTCACCAGGAGGTCCCAGGAGTACCAATAAGATCTAGGTGGTCCTGGAGGTACAGGATGACCAACAGGGCTAGGTTCCTCTTCTCTGATATTACCCACCACTTGGATAAAATGTTTGGATAGCCTGTTAAGCTCATCCAAGCGCTTCTCATGTTTGGCCCGCAACTGATCCAGCTGTTTCTTAAAAATCATCCTCCAGGGAGGTGATATGGTGAATAGGTTTAGGGACATCGCTAACTTGCTGATATACTTCTTGGCTGATGTATCCCACAACTCCATTATCAATTCTAACTAACTGGCTATGAATATTGTTGATTTCTCTTCTATCATCAAGAATGGCTTCCTGATTATCCCTTCCAAATTTGGATGCCATTTCATAAAATGAAGATAGTTGAGAGTGAAATTGTTGCGCTAGAGTCAACTGGCGCTGGATTTCGAGATGATGCAACCCCAAAATCTGGAGTACATGGTGAATAGCAGGATGTACGTAATGCCAGAGGTACTGCTCAGTTCTAGCCAACCCAACTTTGGTAGGCTGTAACACCGCTCGATTATATAAGTTCATCATGTTTTCAGCAACTTTAGATGCTCAGTCACGATTCGGGTGAGCACCAGGCTGAATAGCCCCCCTAATCAAGCTTTTGACGGTTTCTTCAATATTTGCGGCTTGAATCTGATAGTTATATTGGTCATGGCCCTCGATGGCCAAGTTCATAGAAGCTTGAAATTGTAGATTATTTGTAGTAGCGGAAGGCATCTCTTGCCTGTTGGAGTGTACCCATCGGGTGATACTCATTGATGCTTCAGAAGAAGAGGCTCTCTTCACTAGACATATTCATGGTAAAAAAGTATGTTTTCACCAGGTAGCCTTGGAAGCAAAACTGGCAGGATTCACCAGTATTGGAATTTTGTGAGAAATTATATTAAGCGGGTGCTACAAAGGCTATGAAATTATTAGTTCCATGACTTTAGCGAAGATCAACTCAATTGCAACGAAGTTATTAGTTCCATTGCTATAGTTGATTCCAAACAGAAATAGATAATCCTATATGAGAGGAGACCAAAATTAGGCTAATCAAGACAAAAATCGTGGTAATTTATTAGCTAGAAATGAGAAATATTTATAGGGTATATTTAGTAGGTATACATGAGTATTTTCAAGGTGCACCTAAGGGAATATCTTTCCTATTGAATGACCAATATTGCTGATTATTAAGGCCATACTTATGATGACTATAATTGATAATATTCTTATTTGATGAGTCCAATCCTCATATATGATTTTTGGCCTCATCAGATATCTTATCATCATCCTTTAGAAAAGGCTATTAACTCCAAAGGGTTGTACATCTTCTGACCTAGAATCAGATATCTCTGACATAGATTTTATAATCTTATTAGACTGAGATATCAAATCTTGATCTGGAGTAAAGTCAGTCTCCATAGATGAATCCCCAACACCAACTTGGCGATAATCTTAAACATACTTAACCACAGCCATCTAATTCATTTCTTCTCCTGAAGCCATGCATATCTCAATAGCTATCCTATTGCCTACATGGTATAATTTAATGCTGGTCATTTATTAATGTCCATCTTCTTGGCCTTGATTTATAAGGTCTTATCAAATGCTTGTGATTGCATTTTGATCATGATTTTTGATGGTTGGAGTAGACACTTCTCTGCAATCATCCCAGATGTTGGCTCAACTGCCAAATAGAATTGGCGGTAATGTGGTCTTTCTTCCATACAACAGTTTAAACAGCGTTTTTCCCATTGCCGTTTTATGACTAATGTTGTATGCAAATGCCACCAAACTGAGGAAGGTTACCCACACTGAAGTTTTTCCATTGACCAGCTTCCTCAGCGCCACTGTCAGCGTTACATTTACTTGCTCTACAAGTCCTTTCATCTCCAGCTGGTAGAGTACTGACACAACTCCTAAGTTCCTCATTATCTCATTTAAAATTGGTATCACATGGGATGTGAAATTTGTTCTGCTGTCATGCAACAAGACTTGCATGCATCCATGCTAATAAACTGACTTGATTAGAATAAGTCATGTGGTACTTGTAGCGTCCACTTTTAATAGTGACATTTGTTAATTTTACAGCTGATGGTGCAAGCTAATATGACTTAACAATGGATTTGAGGATAAAAACTCTCTTTTTAGTTAAAACTCCTGCTTGTAATCAGGAAGTAGATTCTCCAATAATCCTTGATACTAGCCAAGTAACTCCACTCTCACCGTTCTTAAGTCTACTGGCAACAACAATTACGAGACCATCTATCTTTGTACAAAATTAGGAAATTATTCCTCTGAAATAAGGACTACTTATCTGTCAGGTAACTATGTACTCCTTTTTGGGAAGTATTAAAACACATAACTATCTAACATAGATATAAAGGCAATGGATACAAATATCAGACAAATGGCAGATGGAAACAATAATTGTTAAACTAAGTGACTATAGTTATTAATGATCAATATTTATATGGTAAACGATGATGATTTATTAAATGGCCAGGCGCTGGTATTATATACCTCTTGGGAATCTCTGGCCAAACTCATCTATTAGATGAGTTCATTCATATTATGCCAATCCTCTGCTGGTCATGGCAATAATTATGAAAAATCCCCAAGTCAATTCAGCCCATGAATTGACTAAAAATAACAATCATTTCAGCCTGATTGAAGGCAATTTTACTCTTATAATTGGGACGATTTTGGGTTGCAAACTCAACTTCAAAATTTTCCTGTTTAGAGCTACATCATAACTTGACGAATAACAATAAATGGGGAAAAATATATATGAACATAAATAATGATGCACCCCTAATCAGGACGTTGGCAGGCCTCTCAATAGCACTAAGTACGCCCATAATTGGGACGTTTATGTTTAAGTGCATAACAAATTGATTTCATTAATCAAACCTAACTTCCGCCTTAGTGCATTAAAATTAGTGCACTAATTTAGGAGGTGCAATTTAGTTAATGCTGTGAGACCACTTTGTACCCAAGTGGACCCATAATCACCCATAATATGATTATATCATAGCTATTATTAGCTATGATAATTGGGTATCTCAGGGGGTGGAAGGCGAGTCAGTAAGGGCATACAGCTGCCAACCTTAAGGTTGCAGGTTCGATTTCCACCCTTTGCACATTGATTGGGGTGCCAGCCAAAGGAAGCTATTGGCAGTTAGTAGGTCTAATAACACGAAAACCTTACCCATGATGTAACCAGAAAAATCTGAGTCTCGATCCAGAGGTGGAAAAACTTTCTTTGATGGAGTTGACCCTGTTCAGATTTCATGTCATTTCTTTCTTTCTGTATTGCCTGTCCCCTGGTCAGCTTGCCTCGGTTAAATAAAAACAAATGGGTATCTCAGACACAATCAGAGCAGTTTTGAGATGAATCTGATTTATCAGATTCTGCAGATGAATAGGGAAGGATCAAAGGATTCATCAATGGGAGTAATCTATCAGCATTGATGGTTTTCTCACAGGGATTATTTTTGAGTCAACCATCAAAATCTAACATTTCCCCCTATATGACTGGAATATAAACCCTGCTTTTTCCCAAATTCATCTTCAATGTTTGAAAACAGCTCATCCTCTGAATATCACAATTTCATTGCTTCTATTGCCAAAACAGCAGCATAAGTCTACTCATCTGAACAGAAATATGCATATGCATATGTTCTTGGGCTCTCTCTGGGCAGCAGAGTTGGGCCAGCTTCTTCCTGCACCAACCATCATGATGTCAACTTGGCCCAAAAAATCATTGAGGAGGAAGTTGTCCCAGTTGTGGATCCTACCTGAGGATCAATATGGTACAAACTTTGATCTCGTGCTTCCACAACTGTCTCAGTGGACAACTTTGGGTGCTCTTTTAATCTGAGGGAGCCAACCTTTTCCTCCAGTAGTTTATTGGGACGGCGATCTTCTGGTGGAGTTTTTCTTTGTAAGCAGCTATTTTCCAATGGCTTAAAACTACAATGCGGTGTTGGGGGAATCCAACTATTCTCATCGGGGCCAACTACTCAACAAAACTTGGGCCAAATTTGATTAGGTTTATGACTCCATTTGTCTTTTGCTTGCTGAGGATCCCTCTGTTCAACCTCAAGATTTCGTTCAGGTTGAAAGCTTTGTGGAGGAGGTCCTTGGTTCCTGGTCCATGCCACTTGAAAATCGGGCCAATTTCACTTCCTCTTTGGGTTTGAACACCCATGAAATTCAAGATATTTGTTTTTGCTTGGCCGTTTGAGCAGCTTTTGAGGCCCTTCACCAAGATAACGCTTATGAATACCTTCCCAGGATGGCCTTAGTCAGCCATCTTATGCGCATTTTCCCCAACTGGATGGCTTCAGGTCGTTTATTGCATGTTCCCCCTCTTATCAAGTGGTGGAAAACCCAGGTGTAACGCATTAAATTATCATCTTCAGAGATTTATCAGTATCAAACTAATTTTTAGTCAACTGTCTTCTCTTGGGCGCTTGTTTTCCACCTGATTGCAGGCTTGATCAGGTAACTATTAATGGTTTTGTGCCTCCTCTCCCCATTATTCACTAGGAGTTATCTTTAGTGAGTACGCGGTGCATCTGACTCTATGCTGTTATGTCCCTTTTCCTTGTCACCCAGCAACTAGATTGGGCCAAATTTGTGCATGAAGATGAAGGATCAGGTTCCAAGTCGCCTCCCCCTTGAAGTGGAAGAAATAAAATTCATTTTTGTTTATTTAAAATTAAGATTTTCATATTACTTGTAATATAAACTCTTATTCTATTTTTACCAAGGTAAGCTGACCAGGGGACAGACATTACTGAGTATATGTAAAACTAAGGAAATAACTGACAAATATAAAATTGTGCACCTCAGGGTACTCAAGTTACCCCTGTTGCCAGCGAGGACTGCCAGGTATGGGGGTTGGTGTGTGGGTTTCCCCTGCTATGGAGCAGGTGTGAAGGAAAGGGTCTGTGTGGAGGAACCAGAGTGGGAACCATGATTCTATGAGCGCTTTTTACCTTGGTTTCATATATCCATAGAGCCAGGCTTGGAAGTGCTACAATAAAGTGGACATAGAATCTGTTAATAACCCCATGAATGGTTGGGACCGTGCCCTTGAACGCATCTAATGCAATTGTGTGGATTGTCCACATTGCAATGGGTATTATTAGGGAGCGGAGGGTAGATGGGATTGGTGATTCGATCTGGAGCATGAAGATGCTCTTTGATATCGCGAACTTCCTGTTCGTTTTGGATCTTAAGCAGGCGTGCGACTTCCTGCCATATAGCTTTGGTTGGGGGCATGTTTCTAGGCGGTGATGTAGGGATCCCTCCCCTCCACATACTGCACATGTTTTGTGGAGGAAGTTGGAGCGGTCCGCCATTCTATAGGTCCTTCTCAGAAAAGCGCCAGGCGTTTGCTCTTATCATCAGCTGTAGGAGTGGGTGGTGAGTCATTTTCCACACTACCTTCTGTGTGGTTAAATCATAAGGAATGTCCAACCTATCTAGGTATTCTATTTTAGCTATGTTTGGAGTTGTTGCGAGCATATCTCTCTGGGGGTGGTTTTCTGGGTTTCTTAATTTGAATTGGGGGCTAGGTCGTCCCCTTCCCTGTATAATACCCATGTTCTCTATGGTCCATCCCATTTGGAGGATATTTCAGAGGATGTGTTTGGAATGAGGGGAGGTTCCATGCAGACCCGTTGCAGTAGGGTGCTTGGCAAGGTATGAAAGTAGTCTGGGTGGACTATGTGGGTTTGTTAATTTGAGCGCCTGTGCAAAGTTAGTCCTTGCTGCTCTGGACCAATGTTGTTGTGGGAGGTCTGGAGCAAGGACTTCCTTTATCATGGTACCTAGGATGTTATTGGCGTGGCTCTCAAAATCTATTAGTCCCATGCCTCCGCTTGAGCGTGGACCAAATAGTGTTTCCATCTGTATAGGAGGGTGAGAGCCGGGCCACAGCCAGCCCTGGATAAGCGCGCGGATTGAAGTTATAAAGGTATGTGAGAAGGCGATTGCGTGGGCCAGGTACCATAGTATTGGGGGGATGAGCGAGTTAGCAACTACAACTCGCCCTGTTAATCCTGGGGTTTTTCCCTTGAGGGAGGCGATGCGTTTGGATACCCGTTGTAACAGGTTACTTTCCATATTCTCGTTAGCATATTTCTCTGATTCTAGCCAAATTCCAAGGTGTCAGACAGGAGTGGTGGTGGGAGATGTTGAAAAGGGTAAATTGATTGGGTTTTTTCTTCATATGTTGGTATGAGGTTCTGATGTTGTGGCACAGTTGTTTGTGTATTTTCCTAAGAGGTTGATTTCTGTCTTTCTTTTATTGAGCGATGCATTGCTCACCTTGGAGTATTCCTCTAGAGTGAGTTCCAGCTGTGGGGCATCTTCATTGTTTGCTATACCTGCTACGCAGTTATCCGCAAAGGCCAGTATCTTGACTGTTGGTTGTCCTTGTGTGGTTATCTCCATGAGACGTGAGTCAGTTACTCGGAGGAGTGGGTCAAAGCTGAAATTGTATAGCAGTGAGTTGAGGGGATCCCCTTGTTTGAGCCCTCTGTGTGGTTTAATCTTGTTTGTTAGGAATCCAGGGCCGCATACAGCCATGGTTGCAGATTCTGTTAGGAGCATCGCCCATTTTACGAATCTTGGTGGGAGTTTGAAGGCATGTAGACATTCTTTTAGGTATGGCCAGCTAACACGGTCATATGCCTTTTCCTAATCCAAGAAGACCAGGGCACCAGTTGCTTTGGATTGGCAAATGTTTGCAACGGGGTGAATGTTATTCCATATTGGACGCCCTTGTATAAACCCAAACTGGTTGGGTGATAGGACGTCAGATGCAATTGCGCCTAATCTAGCTGCTAAAATTTTTGTTAGAATTTTTGTGTCAGTGTTGGAGAGTGCAATTGGGCGCCAGTTGGCCAGGTCCAACTTGTCACCCTTTTTATACAAAGTTATAACGTAGGATTCATGGCCTCCTGGTAATAGGCGTGTTTCCAACAAGCACTGGTTCATAGACGCCAATAGGAGAAAGGCGATTTGTTGAAAATATTTTTTGTAAAATTCGTAAATATTTCATCAGGCCCTGGGCATTTCCTATGTAATGCAACGCGAATTGTCTCCCAAAGCTCCTGTGTAATTATTATATATGTTGTAATTTGGTGGTGTACTTAGTATCTTGGCAGTTTAAATAAATTCTTTAATCTTTTGTGGATCTGTTGGCATATCGCGATATAATTTGGTGTAATAGTGGTGTACTTCCGCCTTGACTCCTTAGGGTCAGTTGCCACGGTGCCGTTGGTCTTGCAGACCTATGTGCACATGGGCTGGTTTCCACGGGAGTGGAATTGGTAGAAAAAGTATGTCAAATAGGTTTCGCCTTCCTTTATGAACTTACCTTTGTTTGATACTTTAATTCTGTGTTGGTGTTCGAAGATGAGATTGTTAAGTTGGGCTGAAATTTCTGCCCATTTGCGTCCCCAATTAGGGCTATAGCTAGATCTTGGAGTATTTATCTCAAGGTGGTCTAGTTCCACAAAGGTATGCTTGATTGTGACCATGTCCACGGTGTACTTATGTGATGCAATATGTTGGGTTTTGTTGATTAAATCCTTTTTAGAATTTTCCCATGTTCTGATGGGATCCGAAGTGAATGGGGCTGTGAATTCTGGGTTTGTAGCCTCGTTTTTGACCCAGTCAGATATCTTGGGCAATTTTATATTTTCTGGGTGAAGCTTTCTCCAAGGTGACATTTGTGTGTGGGATTGGGTTGGCGCTAACTGCACTGTAACCAATTGGTGGTCAAAAAAATTGATCTTTTTTGTTGTAAATTTGGAGATTCTTGAGTGGTGGGATTGTGGGATGAGGAGGTGGTCAATGCGACTCATCAATATGAGCGCTCCCTTGCATATGTTGGGCTGTGTCATGTGGGGAAGGAGTAGTGAACTGGGGGGAGAGCATCCTGTAAGCCAAGAGATGCCTTCATTTTGCGGAATTCCATGTGTCCAGGTGGGTTTCCCCTGGTATTAGGCCATTGATCCATATTGGGGTTATCCCAGCAGTTGAAATCGCCTAACATAATGGTATTTGGTGGGAGGGTGAGAGATGGAATGTTAAAAAAATTGTTTTCTCTCAGTTGCAGTGCATGGTGCATAGACACATGCTATCAAAATTATTTCCTCTTGGCATGTGATTGTTGCTACCAGGACTCAACTGTGTAACTTTGATGACGAATTTGTAATTTTAAATCTTTTGTTGTTTCAGACAATCACCCCACAGTGAGACATCCGTACTGATTGTGATGGTGCGACCCTGGTTGACCAGGATCCTTCTTCCCCTTATATACAGTGGGTTTCTTGGATGGCCAAGATGTCTATAAGAGGTTTTCACAGGAATTCCATCTTTTTGGCTTGTCACATATGAGCCCTGGCTCCCGCGATGTTTAGCATCCCTATTGACACTGAGGTGCCCGCGTCGCCTCAGGAGCAGTTGGGAAGGGCCCTCTGGCCCTATCCCACCATGGCTCATTTTGGCCATGCTCCGCGTCTGTACTCCAACTCTTTCACTGCCATTGTTGGTTCCCTTGATCTGACCAATGATTCACAGGAATTGCAGTTTTTTGTATTTGCGTCAACCTCGCCTGCACAGGTCTCATGTTGATTTGATGCAGATTGTTGATTAGATCTATATTTTTGAGGTTTGACTTTGGTGAATTGTGCACTGCAATTTCGCCCAAATTGCGGTTGCATTGTTCCTCAGTATGTGCATGACTGATGTTGCTTTGTGACTCAGTCAGGTTATTGTGAAAATTTTTGACCTGGGCAAATCTTTCTGATTGGTTGGCTCGGTGAATATCTGAAATATCCTCCCAAATTTGTCTGGGATTAATGGCGGACTCCACATGTGCCGCTGCTTTGGCCGCTGCTCGCTTGTGGGCTTTTTGTGCCTCTTTATGTTGTTTGCGTGTAACTGGGTCCATGATGGAGTATAGTCCATCTTCACCCCAGCGGAATGGGTGGTGACCTTAGTCATTTTGCCGAAGTTTTCATTATCTTCGTCCACTGCTTCCTCACAATAATCATTTTCATTAAGCCCTCTTCACAGGGCATGTGTGTTCCTTGTGGCCCAGTGAGCCACAGTGGTTGCAAATGGGTGGTGTGCATTCCAGTGTAGCTCAGAATGCGGCTGACTGGCCCACATCTGTGAAGTGAAATTCTGCTGTGTGGGGAATTCTGGTTAAGTCCTCTTCCACTTCTGGGAAGGAGTTGATTATGGCAATAGCATTTCCCATGCACAGGTTGGGCATCAGGCAAATTGCTGTAATTCAAGTTGCTGAATTTCTCTGTAGGCCACGAGACCTTTGCAGAGCTCCTCCTCAATTACCTTAAAAGGAAGGTTGGTGGGGAATGAGTCAAAAGAGATGAACAAAGTTTTCACTTTGTTCCATCTGGTGTGCGCGGTGCACACATTTTTTGCCCTCAGGGAGGGCAATTTCCACACAGACTTTTGCTGCGGCATCGGCTTCATTAGCTGTTTCAAAACCAATATCAATCCAGCCACAGCCCATGTTGTTGGTGGCTATGTACACCATGTGAGGGAAAAGTGAGGGCTGTGCCTCACATGTTTTCTCCCACAGGGTCAGTGACTCATCCCCAAGGAAGAGTCTGATCCTGTGCTCAACCTTTGACAAGGGTTGGTTGAACTGAATGTACATATATTACGCGTGCTTTACAGTGAATACCATAAACCCAGATGGTGTCTGAGTTTGCAATTTTTTTATGGCTTAGGTTCCTGGTCCCCCTCCAGGGCGTTTCTTGCCCTTAGTTGCACTGTTAAGAGCACCGCTCGCTGCAACATTTGCCCATGTTGTATTATTTTTATTGATAAAGTCGCCCATCTCTCCTGTGTGTGATTATCCAAATTTGCTGTTTGAATCAAATCATAATAACTAAATTAATTGTTACAAGAAAAATAAGCTAGAAATTCTTATTCTTTTTTACTATGTATATAGATGATAGATATAACTTTTTTACTTTTATTATATATATATTTTTTCGTAATATTATTTTTTCTTATAACTAAAATTTTCAAATATTTGTATATACTTATATTTGAATTCTTCTCTTCTAATTGGGCCATTTTTTCAACTTCTTCAGGAATTTAGCATGGACTCAATTATACATGCCCCAAATTTTTTCTCCTTAGTAGTGTAGGAAAAGTTTATAGTTTTCTCTATAACATCAAATGGGCCAACCCAAATGCAATTTAACTTGTGAGTTCAGCCTGAACCATTTATATAATAATAATTATCCCCCACAGCGAATTTGGGCAGATCATATATTGGGTTTTCTGATCTTTTTCATGTCAGGCCTTACGAAGTTTGAAGTTATTATTGAAAGCCTGGGTATGAAGTTTAATTAAGGTTTCTGCAAGCCTCTCAACATACTGAAAATAGCACAATTCCTGGGGTTTCCTGTAGTAAGTAATACAACAATGGTGGTAAGGCTGGATGCTTCCCATATATAAGTTGTAAAGGAGACATATTCATGGCTTAATGGTAAGAAATGTTGTAGGCAGAAAAGGCTGAACTGAGGAATGTACTCCATTTGGAGGGCTTCTGAGAATTCAGCTTCCTTAGGATATTGACAAGTGTTCCATTAACTTGTTCTACTGCACCATTTGTTTCTGGGTGGTATGGAGTTGACAGAACACCACACACCCCCAATAATTCATTGAGCTTCTGGAGAATAACCGCAGTAAATTTGTGCCATTATCCGTTAATATAAATTGAGGACATCCGTGCCAATGAATAACTTGCTCCAATATAAATTTAGCAGTTGTTGAGGCTCCTAAGTCCCGAATAGCCCTAACTTTGACCCATTTTGTCAAGTGATTAATTGCCACAATAATATATTTGGCTTTCACATTGCTAATCAGGAGGGGTCCAACCATATCTATGGATATAGTGTGCCAAGCAAATATAAGCTAAACAAGCTGGTACAAAGTAGCTTTTCAGAAGGGTTTTTCCCCTTGGCACTCTTGGCAACAGCTCAACGTTTCATGGATGTCAAAATGCATCAAATCCCAATAGTAATTTTGCTTGAGCTGCTTCTTTGTTTTCTTAAAGCCTCCATGACCAGTGGCCTTATGAGCAGCCAAAATTAGATCTGCTCAAGCCAAGGGACGTGGAAATATGTATTTCTTCCCATCAATTAACTTTAATAAGACTCCTTTTTCAGTGTGGGTATCCTTTCTTAATTAGGAGAGAATTTTCTGCACTTTTTTGGGCTCATTGGCAAAAGTTCCACTAACCATCTTCTGATACAAGGCATCTACAGGCTTACAGAGGGTTGCCACAGTGGGCAGACGAGACACAACAATCAGCATTCTGATGTTTAACACCAGCCCAGTGCTTAATGGTATTTTCATAAGCCTGCAGCTTAAGTGCCCAGCGAGCCAAACGTCCTTTTGGCTCCATCAATTTGTTAAGCCAGCTTAGGGATGCATGATCAGTAACCACGGTGAAATGCATTCCATGAAGGTATAATCAGAACTGTTTATAGGCATATGTAACTGCTGAACACTCTCTTTCTGTCACAGTATAACTTCTTTCATGGGCATTTAGGGTCTGACTAGCATAGGCTACTGGGTGCTCTTCGCCATCTTCTCCAACTTGGGACAAAACTGCTCCAATTGCCATTAATGATGCATCAGTTTGGATAATAAACTCCTGGTCAAAGTCAGGATAGCACAATACTGGTGCGACTAATAGGGCCAAACAAAGCTGGTCAAATGCCTCCTGGCAGGCCAAATTCCACTCAAAAGAGACCTTATCCTTAGGTAGATAAAATAAAGGTTATCCAATTTGAGCAAAGTTGTCAATAAATTGGCGATAGTACCCAATTATACCCAAAAAACTTGAATATCCCGCTTGGATTTGGGCCTCTTCATTTTAAATGTTGCTTCCAATTTGGCCAGTTGTGGCCAAAGACCTTCTTTATCAATTACAAACCCAAGGTATTACAGTTGGTCCTTAAAGAAAAGACACTTCTGGGGCTTGATTTTCAAGTTTGCAGCCGCTAATCTCTTGAAAACTCTTCCAAGTGTTTCAGATGTTCATCAAAGGTACAGCTGAATACGTTTATATCATCTAGGTACACTAGTACACATGACAATTTATGATCGCCCAGTATAGAGTCCATCACTCTCTGGAAGGTATCTGGAACATTGCAGAGTCCTTGGGGCATCCTCGTTGGTTAAAATAACCCTTCTTAAGTAATAATAGCGCACTTTTCTCGCTCATCTTCAGGCAGGTCAATTTGCCAATACCCGCTAATTAAATCATCGCTGAGAAGAACTTTGCACCCCCAAGCCTGTCTAGGGCATTGTCAATATGCGGAAGAGGATAGGAATCCTTTTTGGTAATGTTATTACGCTTCTGGTAGCCAATAACAACTCTTTTGCTCCCATCTTTCTTTTTTACAATGAGAATTGGGACAGCCATGGACTCTTGGATGGCATCAACATACTATGGTCGAGATGTTCCTTAATTTCCTTTGACACAACTTCTTCAGCAGTTTTCAAACGCCTGATTGGCCTCAATCGGATAGGTAAATGGTCCCCAGTATCTATCATATGGGTCACTCCTCTCACACATTCCAGGTCAAAATCATCCTTGGCGAATATCTCATGGTATTTCTCGAATAATCCTCGAACTTGGTCCTTTTCTTGATCATTTATTCCCCTAAATTTGCCACGGGTATGACATTATGCACATAATCCAACTCATCATTGGGAAGCCCTAGCTCATCCAGGGTTCCAAAATTGTAGAAAGATTCAATCTCTGTTATAAGAATCAAATGGAGATAGGCAACCACCTGATGCTTTTTGATGAAAATTCGCCGATTCTGCATGTTTGCACAGAGGACACTAATTTTGATGTCTGGTAATAATTATCCCAGGCGCCACATTAAGTTCAAGTCAAGTTCAGGACCAATGTTGATATTCTTCGCCATAAAGTCCTTCTGGAATTTGAATTGTTAGCCCAGGCAGGACTACTGCTTGCATTCCTGAGTCCAGAGTTATCTCCTTGTTTTCTCGGAGGGTTATTCCTTAGACTCATGGATTTGCGTTGGCAGGGCCTTGACATGACGCTTTGATGTATGGTATTTGATAGGGATAATTCCATCTTGATAGGCCAAATTAGTAAATAGATTAGGCTTCTTTAGTCCCAATTTTGCGTCTTTAGTATAGTAAATCGGTATGCTTTGGTTCAAAATAGTTAAGGTATCATCCTTATGACTAGTGACCACTCCATATCTTCTCATAAAATCAGTGCCAATAAGGAATTCATAGTTCTTATTAGGCAAGACTATAGCTGGAGCGGATACTACTATAGACCCAAATCTTATAGGTAAGGCACTATATGCCCCAAGAGCTCTGGTGGTATGTGTTCCTGCAGTGCCATATTCTTGATCATGGGCAACATCCGGGGATATTCCCAACTTCTTCACCAACTTAGTGCTGACAATATTTAAAGGTGCTCCACTATCAATAATGGCCTGAACACGGACCTTATTGACAGCAATATTGGCATAGGTACACTCAGAGTATGGTTCAGAAGTGTTTATTATGTGAATAGATTTGGAGTTGCCCAACTCAAAGTGTGATTTGAGGCAAGAGCATATTTCAGGGAAGTTTTCCTCCAGAGTCTGCATAGGGATTGCGACATGCACATCATTAAGGAAGCAGGTCATGAGAGCGAGTAGTATGAGGATCAAGTCCATGGTCCATAATTTGCTTAGCATATGGTTTGGCCACCTTTATTCAGGCCTCTTCTGAGGCTTCACCTGATTTTTGGCTTTTTTGGATCTGGTTGTAACCATATGTACATCATCAGCCATAATATGATTTAAGGAATCTTCACTAATCGAATTAAACAAAAATTTTGCCAAGATCAGGAGGAAAGTTTTCAGTATGATGGGTGGTAGTAGAGCATTCCGCATCTACTCCACCTGCCCTTTTCCCAAATCTGTGTCTTTTTCGACTTTGTAAGCCACATTAACTCCTGTTTTCCCATCTATTTGGGCATAACACTTGCTGGCAAAGTGCCCTTTTCTACCACAACGATGGCAAGTGATAGCACTAGATTTGGGACGGTCAGGTTTCTGCTCCTTGGGATTCCCATTTCTTTCTTGATTGTGGCTTGTACTACTAAATTTATGTTGATGGCGCACCCGTTGTGGATTGTTTGGCTGATTTGGCGCCTCAAAGCTTCTTGCACAGTGGCGTAAATAGTCCACAAGTCTATTTGTTTCCATATTGCGATTAAATGCAGGAATCATTACTTGTTCCAAATCACAATAGGGCTTTACAGCATGTTCCATGGCGATTAATGCATCATATTCAGTCATAATGTTCAATCCAATGAGTACTTGAGCTGTATGGTAAAATCGATCAGCAAAGTCTTTTATCAACTCATTTGGTCTAAACTCAATATTTAAGAGCTCCATCTTTCAGGTTGACAGCTTTTTGAGCCCACCAAATTCCTTAATGACGGCCTGTCTGTCCTCATTGTCAGACCAATCTTCCCCTAAATAGGGAATTATGAGGTCTACGCTATGTGAGTTCAGACAATTGATGAGAGCCGTTGCTTTTGCATGATCGGATGCTCTTCTCATGGCCTTCTCAAAAAGCTTCAAGAAGGAGTATACATTGCCATATTTATCGAATTTTAGCAAATTAAGTGGTTTGAAGTCATCTCTGCCTGAGTCCCTAACTGTAGAGGCAGTTTCTCTTCTCTGTTTGATTGGCTTGGGGAACCTTTGGAAAGAATGGGATGCTGCTAATGACTTTAAGTGAACATAGAAGTGAGTACTTGTGGAATGGTTTGTGTATTTGATACATCTGTCCCATAATCTTCATCTGCCTCATGATAATCATTTAAATCGCTTGACTCTGTTTTCCAAAATTGGGACTGACGTGGCTTCTTAAGCGCTTTTGGCGTGCCTTTAGAGCTACTTTTTCATCCTCCTCTCCCCCAAGACTGGTTGCACACTTGCAACTATTAGTCTTAAGATACTACATTTCCTTGTTAACTTGAGTGAGATCTGCTTCAGCTAATGTTACTCAGGCTGAAAGTGCCTTCATTTCTTCTGACATTCTCGACATCCTTGTGTTAGCAAGCGCCAGTTGACTCTCCATATTGGTTTTCTCATCAAATAAAATTGTATTGGAAGTAGGGAATTCAGAAATACTTGACCATACATTAGCTAATTGAGCCTTGATATCTGAATCATCCAGTTGTTCTACTGTAGCAAGAGGTAATTGGGCTAAAGCCTCGATATCTCTCTGAGTAGCTGAAAAATTGGTCTAACTATAATCTTTAATTTGATATATTTTTTCTCCAACTCTCAAAGGGTTTTTCTTGAATCTTGTCCCTGTTTTAGAAGGTTTCCATATTGGCTGCAACATAATTATACTGTGTCTCAAGTCTGATGCGGTGGTTGGTGATATCCTGTTTCCACTGACTTGAGAATCCCAAATTGTTCAGCACTTGTGTTGCTATCTTAGGGACGCCTTTGTAAAAGTTGAGTTATCAACTCATCAATTCAGCCATGAGCTTCTGCTGCAGCTCCAGTGTTTAAAATAATTGCCTTGCGCACTTCTGCAAAGCAAGTATCCAACTTCTCTAATAAGCAAGCGTGGGCCAACCGTTCCTCATCTTGAATATGATGAAGGTGAGAAAGCTTAAGATTAAGATGTGCAAAGATGCGTTGAGCATGCTTAATAGATGGTTGTACAAAATTAACTAGGTATTCATATGTGTTGGCCTGACTCTCCTGAGTCTTCAGGCCAAAGCAGCCATGGTGGCTTCTCTATATTTTTGATAAATTTCGTTCTTCAGTGCTTGATCCTTCATATAATAAAATAGACCAAAGCTTGGGTCAATAGTTGAAGTACCAACCTGGTAGCCTCGAAACAGGGTTTTTAGCATTTCCTTGATGTTGGCCTGGGTAAACTCGGCCAGATTAGAAGGTAAAGTTGGGCCTGTTCCAGTTTCAATTAGCTCTAATGAGTACTCATTCCCCTCCATATTGTCAGAATGATTTGATGTAAAATGTTCAATGAACTGAACATCGCTTGTTTACATTTCATTTTTGCTGTACTTTTGGGCAAATTCTGAAAGCTGATCGTCCATATTCATATTAAGTAGTTGTTTTTTTTCTTTGAGTGAGCACCAAAATGTTAGACGTTCAGCTGATGGCGCAAGCTAAAATGACTTAACAATGAATTCAAGGATAAAAACACGCGTTTCAATTATAACTCCTGCTCATAATTAAGAAGTAGATTATTCAATAATTCTCAATAATAGCTAAGTAATTCCAGTACTCTCACCGTTAAGTCTACTGGCAACAACAATTATGAGACCTTCTGTCTTTGTATAAAATTAGGAAATTATTCCTCTGAAATAAGGACTACTTCTCCAGCAGGTAACTATGTACTCCTTTTTGGGAAGTATAAACACACACAACTATCTAATATAGATGTAAAGGCAATGGATACAAATATCAGACAGAAAACAGATGGAAACAATAATTAATAAACTAAGAGACTGTAGTTATTAATGATCAATATTTAGATGGTAAATGATGATGATTTATTAATTGGCCAGGCGCTGGTATTATATACCTCTTGGGCATCTCCTGGCCAAACTCATCTATTAGATGAGATCATTCATATTATGCCAATCCTCTGCTGGTCATGGCAATAATTATGAAAAATCCCCAAGTCAATTTAGCCCATGAATTGACTAAAAATAACAATCATTTCAGCCTGATTGAAGGAAATTTTACTCTTATAATTGGGACGATTTTGGGTTGCAAACTCAACTTAAAAATTCTCCTGATTAGAGCTACATCATAACTTGACGAATAACAATAAATGAGGAATAAAATATATATGAACATAAAAGAGGACGCACCCCTAATTAGGACGTTGGCAGGCCTCTCAATAGCACTATATACACCCATTATCAGGACGTCTATGTTAAGTGAATAACAAATTGATTTCGTTAATCAAACCCAACATCCGCCTTAGTGCATTAAAATTAGTGCACTAATTTAGGAGGTGCAATTTAGTCAATGCCGTGAGACTACTTTGCACCCAAGTGGACCCATAATCAGCCAAAATATGATTATATCATAGCTATTATTAGCTACAATAATTGGGTATCTCAGATGCAATCAGAGCAGTTATGAGGTGAATCTGATCTATCAGATTATGCAGAAGAATTGGGAAGGATCAAAGGATCCAACAATGAGAGTAATTTATCAGCATTGATTGTTTTCTCAAAGGGTTTGTTTTTGAGTCAACCATCAAAATCTAACACCATTATCTCAACCCATCTCCCTAGATGACAATTGGAACTATAATATATTTGACAAACCCAGTGCTTATATTAGTGGCCCATCAGGTCAAAGGACACTGTATGCCAGGAAAATCCTGGACGGGCCATTTGATATCAAATAGTGTTTGTGTGGTTTATGCAACTGGCACTCCACGCAGCAATTCAGATAATCAACCACATCATATGATAGACTCCCAGTAATAATACTGATGAATTTGGTTGGTTGTCTTTCTCAGGCCTCCATGCCCAACAACCTTATATGTAGCCTGAACTATTGCCACTTGTTCTGATGGTCTTAGGAATAGCAGTTGTTTTCCTCTAATCACCTTGAATACTTTTCCATCCTTATTCTCATTGTTTTCTATCACTTATTAAAGTATACCTTGGATTTCTTAGGACTTATTCCTAATTTCTCCATCAACCATCCTCTAGAATAGTTCATCATCATGATGGTGTACACTTGGACCATTTTTAATTTTGAAAAACCATACACACTTTAATTGGCAGCTCCTGATTAATGGACAATTTTAAAGTTATAATCTTGAAGTTTTAATGACCATTGGTCCAGACGTCATTTCAGTTCTTTCAGATTATGCAGCTAGCACAGGTACGAGTAATCTAGCACCACTTTAAAGTGTGTAACATTGATATATACCCAGAACTGTTTACAGGCCTAAATCACCACAAGCATTCACGCTCAGTAATGGTGTAGTTCCGTTCTATTGGTGATAACGTCCAGCTCACATAGGCTACTAAATGCTCATGCCTGAGTTTATCCACTTGACTCAGGGTGGCGCCAATTGCCATCAGTAAAGCATCAGTGTGCACTACAAACTTTTATTTAAATTTGAATATTTTAAAAACTGGATAATCCATAGTTACCGATGTAACTCATCAAAAGACTCTTGAGCCTCTTTGTTCCATAACAATCCTTTCTTCAGATCCTTTAGCAGATGAAAAGGTGCTCGCCGATTTTTGCAAAATCTTGTATGAATATTAATAATATCTGATAATTTTAAGGAACACTTGGATTCCTTGGACACTCCTTGGGACAGCCATCCATTCTAAGGCTTTCTAATTTTCTGTATTTTCGGCTGCAGCCCGCTGGAGTTAATGATGAACCCCAGATATTCCAGCTTTTCTTTGAATATGTGGCACTTCTTTGGCTTGATCTTCATTTTGGCCGCGGATAGCCTCTTGAAATTCTTTCAAATGGAGTAAATGGTCAGTGGAAGTTCTACTGAACACAGTTAAGTCATTCAATACACCAGGTCTTAAGACAACTTCAGGTCGTTTATTATGGCGTCCCTGACTCTTCAGAACGTTACAGGCGCATTGCAAAGACCTTGGGGCATCTGAGTTAATTGGTAAAGCCCATTTATGTTGATGATTGCAAAAATTCCTTGATATTAAGTTGGCAAATTAATTTGCCATAATCCCAAGATTAGATCCATCATGAAGAAATACTTTGCTTCTCTCAGGCAGGCTAAAACATCATCAATTCATGACAATATATGAATCCTTCTTTATTGCCTTATTCGATCTCTAATAGTTAAACACCACTAGATTAGAGCCATCTTTTTTCTTGTCAATCAAGATAGTGCTCGCCCAAGGGCTTGACAATGGAACTAGGAGCTCGTTCTACACTATTTTTCTGATTTCCTCTTCCACTACCACTTTGGCTACCTTTGACCATCATGGTGGTCTCACTAATATCAGTTAAATTAAGCCCTTGTGTCAACTTTAAGTATTACGTTCTTTGCACATCCCAAGTCATAGTCATCCTGGGTGAAGATTTCCTAATACTTTTTAATTGATTCAAGAACCTCCTCCTTCTGTCTTTCCATCAGATCAGCGAGTTGCTCTTTATTGATCACAAGTTGATATTCTCAGAAACCCCTGCCAGCAATCCCATCTCAGTAAGGGCCCCAAATCTTGAAATTTTCTCAATTTCGCCATTGGTATAAGATTGATAAATGCAACGATCTGATTTTTCTCAATCTTAATTGCTTTTTCACTCAAATTAACAGAAGAACTCGGATTTCTCCATGGCTCAGAATCTATATTCCAGGCGCTACCCATGGCTCTACTATAGACTTCTTCCAGGGGCTACCAACCTCTCCATATAATTGCTCAGGTATTTCCAAAGTCAATTCTGTATCAACTAAGATCTGCAATCCTAGTGGTATGATACTCAACTTCTTGGTTCATAACGGAATTCCCTAATTTTTCAGGTTTTCCATCAGCATTTCTCTCCGCCTTCATCCAACCAATTGGTAGCAGATTGTGATAATTCCATCGTTATAGATCAGTAGAATAAAATTGTACTCCTAGTAAGCGTGTTTCCCTTTCTCTCTGATAGACCAGAGGTAGCGTCTGACCCAATATTTTCAACGTGTTGTCCTCAAAGTTATATTTAACTCTGTATTTTTTTAAAGAAAACTTGGTCCCAATCAGAATTTCCTAGTTTTGGTTGGTCAAATCTAAAGCTGGGGAAGATACCACCAGGAATTTAAATATGAGCTTTAATGTGCTAAAAGCTCCACAGAAAATGGTCATATTGGGCCAGCAGTTCCATATTTTTTCTTATATTTCAAATTTGAGAGATATTTTCATTTTTTTCACTATTTTGGTAGAGACAATAATGATTGGCACCTGCTGTTAATAATTGCTCACACCCATACTTGATTGACCAATATATCAGTATATGTACATTTGAAATATTGCTAAATAGTTTTTATTGAGTGTTTAGAGGTATTTTTCACCAGATTGAGGGTGTGAATTATTTGCGCTGACAAATCAGGAAAAGATTCCATAATATGCTTAGGAGAATTGACTTGTTTGCTTCATCTAATTTGACATTGGCCAGTTCATCCAGATTCTCAGCAGATCCAAATCTTGTCTACTGGTTGGCATGCATATGGGAAAGTGACCTCCTTAAATAATTTGGAGTCAATCCCCTTTTCTCAAGCTCTGGTTACAGCATTAACATCTATGTTGACCACTTAGTAAAGCTGGTTCAGAGTGTTGTCATTGATAGATCAGATTGCTGATGTCAATGTCCTCATTCATGATGTTGGTAGGAACAAGTTTAACTGAAGCTCTAGGCTGTTCCACGTCTAGGCCGTGGGCTCTTTTCCTGACTCTTGTGCAGGTTTGGCTTCCTTATCCTGCACCAAATTAGTTTGCTCCTTAGGCTTCTTGCTGAAGCACTGGTCATCAAAGTGGCCCTTCCCTACGCACTGGTTACAGCGCATATTGCTCTTGTCTGTCCGTTTGAACCCCTCAAGTTTATTTCCCAGCACTTTTAAATTAAAGATGCCTTAGAAGGCTCAACAAATTTAGTGGTATTTTAATTTCTGACCAGACTAGGATTGAAGCTTAGATTAGGGCCTTGAACGTGGCGCCTAGCATCTTTAAGTGGTCCACCACTTGCAAGGTAGTTATTTCTTTGACTAGCGCAGAAGACATCTTTTATTGCAAATTGCAATAAGGCCAAAGAGCCTCTAGTACACAATCTGCACAACAAAATTGGTCAAGACTTTTGCTTTGACCAAAATTCGTGATTCTTTATAGAACCAGTCAGTGAAATTTTCAAAGGTTCCATTTTTCAGGAATTAAATCCCTATAAATCTTGCTTGCATTTTGACATATGCGAGGGATTTCCAAACTCCTTCATAATTGAAGCCTTGGCCTTTTAATAGGACCAGCTGTCCCCCTCAAGATGAGGTAACACTAAGTTCTGGCAGTCAGTATCCAAGCAGTTTATGACTGTCAAAGATTTTTGTCTATTGCCGCACCTAAACATAGTTATGTCAAACAAGTGGAAGAACGCAGGAGCGTTACCCAATGAAAAAGTATGTAGTTTTGGCGTGGCTTTGAATTCCTCCAAATTTTCTCTAGCCGCCACATGCAGCTTTGCTATCTGACTGACTAGAGGAGTAATATTGGTGGTCATCTCTGAAATAGTAAACATATGCAGTCAGAATATTCCTAGGAGTTGCTGACTTCCCAACTGGAGTTGTAGTCTTTTATTCAGCGTTGTTTACTGCATAGGTTTTGTGGTCACATTTCTGATTCTTCATTTTGTCAATTTGTTTCACTATACGTTCCATTTCTGAGCTGAGAAAGCGCAAAAAAAGCAATCCGTTTTGTGTTTCAATTTCAGGAATAAAACTTCTCAAAACAGCTCTCTCTTTTTCTTTTTAGGGACGTTATTTTTAAGAAGTTCATTGCTAAAGATTAAACCTTATTCTAATCCTTCTTTGATCCTAGTGACTCTACTCTAGAGCAGCAAATTATTTATGATTGGCTGAATTCAAGTTGTTCTTATTGATGACTGCCAAGTTCCCTCCATAGCTTTCTTAATTTGTCCCTATATGATATCGTGAAAAGGCTTTTTACTCAACTACCCCCTGTAGTGAGCACCAAATGTTAAAATTTTGGTTTTCTTGATTATCATTTTTAAAGTTAACTTCACAGGTTTTTTATGTGCATAATTTGTGTTTCTTGATATTTATAGATATATGGGCAATAATAATATGAAGACTTTTATCCATAAAAGAATAAATAAACTAAAAAATGATGGTCCAACGCTAAACTTAAGCTGATTCATGAAATACTAATTATGTTGACACTTATGGACTTCTTCCCTATCCTAGCTGAATTTAATCCACTCTCAAATTCATAGTTATTGGCCTTAGTTCTTGTCACGCTGATTTGGCGGAAATCTGCTGTAAAGGTCTGCTTCTCTTCTAAGGATATCCAATCCTTACTTTTATCTCACAAAAGAGTCACCAATTATTGTACTACGACAATAATAAACTAAAGTTGAAAATAAACTTTATTTAATGTTTTTTTATCAGCTTTATTAATAAGGTTACTAGGGTTCATATAGGAAAATTTAGCGCTCAACTCCTTAGTTGGCACATCAGCCATAGAAATGACAGCCGTTGCCATTGAATTATCCTGCAAAGTCGCTTTCTGGCGATGGTTTTCCATTAGGCTAAGAATTCCTCTTTTGGAAATCCCAGAGATTTGAAATGGAAAGAGCCAGAAAACGCTTTTAATTTTATTGTTTGATAACAACAAACCAACAACGTTTGGCTAGCGACCTACTTAGGTAATGGGAGTCTTTACCCATTATAGCAAGTTTCAAACCAACTGGTTGATTTGCTAGCTTCAGGTAGTATCACTCGCCTCAAAGCTTCTGATTAAATTCCCAATCAGTTGGTAAAGGACCTGACCAATCCCAATTGGTGCATCCAATAGCTGATCAATGATCAACTATCAGATGCCTCATTTTTGTCAGCAACTCTGCCTAACAAGATCTTAAGCATTTGAGTGGATTGATCCATGACAGATATGAACCTGAAGTTTTAAAAAATACGTGGACACTATAAGTTGAAATTGAGGTCAACCTTTATCTGATTTATTTGCTAGAGGAACTTATCCCTTATTAGACCAATAGATAACTTAGGAAGCTGGAAAGGTGAAAAATCCTAACAACTTTTCATGCACCTTAGATGACTTCAAGTATTGACTGTCAGGCTCCTAGGGCTAGCACCATTGAGATCAAAGATGGAAGCCCAACACCAGTTGAGCTCAAACTTACTAATATATACAAATTCATGGTTAATGTAGTATAGGACCAATTCCCTAAAAAAAGTAGTTAGTTCCATTTTTCAATATTATTGCACTTCCAAGTCAATCCTTTTTTAAGATCAAGCATTGTGATAGACTTTTAACTGTAACTGGATTAATGTCTGCTAAAGTATTTTTCAGCTATAGAGTAGGATTTATATTCTCCTCGTGCAAACATGATTATAAAATATAAGGGATAGCTCAGTGTGCTTCCCATATAATATAAAAATGGTGAATGTTTTGTTGCCATGTAATATGTGATATCATAAAAATTTAACCAAAAGCAAGAAAAGATTATAACAGCATGCATTTCCAGTAACTAACATATGTAAGTTGCCAACAAAACTGTCTACTTGTTTAACAATGCCATTGTCACATGGTAGTAGGGTTTAGCAAATCTTCCTCAAACACCCATTTTTCATTTGTTCTCTGATTATCTGAGATGAAAAGCTGTCTTTTAATCAAGTAAATTAACCTGTGAGCATCAATGCCAATATTTAAAATTTTATAAAAATTAGTTGTTAAAGCGACACCTAGACCTAAACCATTATTGCCTCTACCCACTTGACAAGGTGGTCAATGGCTACTATAATATACTTACATTGCTCAAAACATTGGGCAGTTTTTCTACAATGTCAATTGAAATGGTATTCCAAGAAAAACGAGGTTTTACCAATTGATAGTGTCATAATTTTACCCAGAAGGACTCCTACAATGATTTATCAATATTTGGGATGATATGGCCAATCCTGGCGGAATGGCTTATTGACTGAATGTCAAGAAGTTTTAGGTAATTTCTAGGTAGATGCTCCCAAACTGGGTTGATCCAAATCAATTATTTCTTCAAGATTGAATGTTAGGAGTGGTCAGGGCCAATCAATGACCCTGAATTAAGTTTACAGATCACTGGCAACTAGTAGTTGAGGATGATCAATTTGTATTAATTATTGTATGCCAGTGGAAGCTGAAGATCTGAAGTTTGAGGAGGCCAAAGTTGTTTCTGGAACCTAATATAAATAACTGTAAATTAATAACCAAGCTGTCGCCTTAAAAAGGCGAAAACCCAAATAATTGACTAGATGAGTTGAAACAAGATTTCAGAAAGAAGCCAAGATATCCAAAGTTTACAAAAGTGACAAAACTGTCTCTGGTGCATAATAACTAAGTCAAATAAAAAGTCAAATCCAAAATTGATGAAAATTTATATAATAATTTTTACATCTCATTGGCAAAAGAAGGCTGAGAATGAGCTGAAACTAATAATTTGGACATCAGGAAGGATGGGGTGAGAGGGTCGACTCCAGGGAAGAGATTAGCGCAGCAGAAGGCTGAGAGTGTGGTTGGCTGGATGAACAAGCGATGAGCCAATAGGTTGGCGGTGGGAACATTACTCTATTGTAAATAGTGTAAATACCTGGTGCTTCCCTTTCAAAAACATCTCCCATTGCCTATTCTTTTAATAAAAGTTTATATTTACTCTTGTTGGTTGGAGTTTAGGCTGGAAGATCCTTAAATGACGTGGGTTACATGCCTAGGGGTCAGCTGGCGCTGCTGGCCCCATGTCTAAGGCAAATCGGCAAGGGTTAGTCAGCTTTCATACTTGTTAATCTGCCAACTAGTAGAGCCCACTCTCGCCAGAAAAAATTAATTTTCAGACAGATAGAAAGTGGCCTTCTGGTAAAGGGTTTTGACATGACACTCCTTACAATAGTTAGGTTTTAATTAATATTGATAGACATTATATCTCAATATTAGTGGGCTACAACTGTTTGAGGATCTTCTTAAATTGACGTTCTCTATCACTTTGTGGGCTGTAATAAATAGTCATTATGATCAATCAACCTTTGAACTAAAAGATGTTGTATGTCAATAATCTTATACACTTCCTATCTTTAACAGGTGTGTTTTTCCTCTAAATTTTTGCATGTGTTGAAGTTCCTCCAGCTCATTGCCCTATTGCTGTGTAAACAATTTACTTAAACAGATCTTTGGCTAAATGGCCGCTAAGTCCATGGTGGGCGGATGAGAGAGACAGTCATTATTTTGATGTTTCACGCCAGGGCAGTCTTATGAGAGCAGATTATAAAACAAATCTTAGCCTTCCAGTCTGTATGCTTAGAAATATATAATACAAACCAGAATACCTGAGGTATAGCCAACCACAGTACTTTATGTTTATACAAGAGGTGAATAACTTGAGTCTAATAATTTTATACAAATATTACAAATCCCCCCCCACAATGAGCCAAATGGTATTGGTGGCTGTGGCAGAATATACAAGAGAGACAGCCTTCTCAGGCACAGAATGCACCTTGGGAAAATCTCTGGTAGCAGGTAGAGGTAATATTGGGAAATGACCTTGAAACATCATGATTGGGAAGGGATACCTCAAAGAGCAAGGTAATATTGCAATTCTTTAAAGTATTCAGGATAAAAGACAATCTCAGACGGGCGCCATACTGATGCCTCAATCTAAGCAAGGTGAGAAGAAGCTTGTTGAGAATAGCTACTATATACATGTTTTTTTAAAACTAGAACCAAGGCAACCTAACAAAGATCACAGTTTACTTACATATAAATTAGTAGTAAAGTTTTTGAATTTTTTTGGGATGTTTGCATTTATAGAGAAATAAAAATATGTGAATTGACCAATGATTGAACCTGTTGTGGACTGCTGCCTTAAAAGCAATGTATGTAGAAAAATAAGGGAGTTATTGGGCCAAAGAATACTTCCTAGTGTAATTTTAGCAGATTAACACACTACAGCATTTTTGATAACAATTAGATCTAATCTTCCAGGTTGGATCTTTTTTAAAAGATTTATAAATTTATATTCATCTCATCTTGACTAGTGAGACAGTGATGATCTGTTTAACTGGCTGACAAGTTGCACCCATGGCAGGGAAGCAAAGAAAAATCCCATTTTAATTGAATGAGTTTTTCACAGTTGAACTATTGGGGATGGACTTGCCTTATCTGGAAATAAGGTAGATATTTGGGCAGGGGATTCCAATCTTGAGTTAATTCTGAATGATTCAACTGCATTTAATATAGACTTATGTCCTTGGTCAAAACACAAACTATGATATAACACATTCTGGAATGGGGGTGGCAAACTACCTGCTGTCAATGTCTTCTGGCCTCCACCACTTCCTGACACAACCACTGGATCAACTTCACCAACACCTTGGTGAAGTGAAAATGGGCAAGGAATTTCTTCAAGTGTAGGCTGTCACCAACCACTCTTCCACAATATGGATAATTAAGCCCTTATTGGTGAGGGGGAAGTAGCTTTTTTACCCCTTATTGGTTCTGAAGGGAAACTTATCCCAGTTTAGGTATAGGAGCTGCCGCCCTAGGACTTAAAGCTGCAAAAAAATTGTGTTAATTTAATATTACAGTGTACATTCCTTAATATAGATATAAACCTATCTCCAATATTAAGGTTTCTTTTTAAATTTTCTAAGGTTACTGTCATTAAACAATACCTTGTAAAAGTGTGTTTTGGTAATCTTTGCACCTGAACTGCAACGCTCCTGCTCCAAATTTAACACTATTGGTAGCATATTTTACATTGAATATCTAGCTATAAGATATAATTGATATTAAAACTGTAAAATAGTTTAATTTTATTATATTTCCTATAAAAAGATATCTGATATAGTTTTAGTACTTCAGTGAATAACATTTTATTATCATAGTGCTATGAGCATGTAAGTTAAATTAATATTATATTAGTAGATTTTAAGAATGATGAAGACAATAGTAGATACTTTAAACATTAATTTTTGTAAATAGTAAACTAAAAGATAAACAATTATTTAATTGACACCTTATTCATACCTTAGGGAATCCAGGGGATGATTGAAAGTCAGATATAAAGTTTGGCTTTACACATCTAGAGCTGATGCAAGTTTTTCTCAGCCACCCTTATAAATGGTTATAATTGAGTTTGGCCATAATATTATTACAAAGTGAGTTTTTTATAATGATTTTACTTACTTCTAACTTTTTAATTCTAAAATACAGTGGAGATATAATAATTGTTACCTGCTTGAGTTTACAAAATATCATTTTAATTGCATCAATAGTCTATGAGGATAACTTAAACAACCTAGAAGCACTAGAACTTTATTTATAGATAGTTGATACATATCAGAAAAATTATAAAGTAAAAACTAAAAATAATTATTTATATCTTTTAAAAATGGATTGAAAAAACCAGGGGACTTCAAGCTTTTTATATAAGCTATTAAGCTATTTTATATGCTTTAATATGATTACTATTTTCTCACTAGGTTTTTCTTTCCGCTTGGCATCACTTTTTGAGAAATTTCTAAAATAAAAGTAAAAATTAACAATTCTGACTTTACACCATTCAACCTCAGTATACTTTGATTCCCCAAAAACTTCTCCAGGTTGGGGCAGCAATAAAATCCCCTAGTATTTTCTGTTCAGAGAAAAAACGCGTTTAGATTGGGTTGTCCAGTTTTCCCAAGGATCTCAACCTTTACTTCACATATTCCCAGCGGTGGCTCAAGTACCCTGGTTCTTCCCTGGAACAACATGCAGTTAGGCCTTTGGGTTAATATGGGAAATTGCTCATATACACTGAATAAGCTATATTCAAATTAGCCAGGAAGTGATGGTACTGCTGGCTCTATTAACTTCTGCCCTTATAAGGGGCATTTTGACCTCAGATTTACTTGTGAAGCTGGTTCTGCAACTGCGATGACTGTACCCCAGTTATTCTAGGACATCCCTATCCCAAAAACTTGCACCATATCCCAACGGCAACACTATGGTGGCTCAGTTTGCTGGTTTTCCCACTCACCTTCTCCCCATGGTGCTCCATAAGGATGATGGTTGGTTTGGCTGCATATGGCTCTGAAACCATCCTTCATTTTGTGGTCCCAAATGAGTCCAGATGTCTTGCAGGGCCTTGTACACTTTCCACATTTTGCCCTAGTTCTATTAAAAATTACATGTTGTTTTCCTCACATTCCATTTTTCCTTCTGCCCTCAACCATCCATTCTAGGCCCATGTCATGGGTAGATAGATGATCTGTCAATCCAGTTATTAGTTGAATCATTTGAAACGTAAAAGTCCTTCCCTTTCAGCCTCTTTGGGCTCAGTGCCAATTTATTCTGTGCCCAATGAGTCACCATCCCTGTGGCTTATCTGGTTTGAGGTACAATACTACCCTCACTTCCCCCTCAAACCTGTTTCTGAAGTAATTTTAGCAGCCAATCAGGATCATTATCAACCCAGACCCACACCCATCCCAACTGTCAGCAAATTGCTTTTCCGGCAACAGTGGGCTCTACTAGTTAGCATTCAACTAGTATGAAGACTGATCAGCCCTTGACGTTTCACCTTAGGCTAAGGGCCAGCAGTGCTGGCTGACCCCTTGACATATCACCCGCACCATTTGGAGATCCCCTATCCTAGCCCCAACCAATGAAATAAATATAAACTCAAATTAAAAGGTAGATTAGGCAAACAGAAATGTTTATTGAAAGGCAAGCGCCAGGTATTTATACTATTTACAAATTGGCTACTGCACCCACCGCTGACCTATTGGCTCATCACTGGTTCTTTCAGCCAACTACTCTCTAAGCCTTCTGCTGAGCTACTCTTTTCCATGGTGTTGACCCTCTCGCCCCATCCTTCCCAGTAACAGTTTTACTAGTTTTGAATCATCCTTGGCCTTGAGTCACTGATGAGCCATATATTTAATTAATTTACTTATATATCAAATTGAATTTGACTTAGTAATTATGCGCTGGAAACATCTTTGGTTGCTCGTATAACTTGGGCCATCTCAGCTTCACGCCAACACATACTTCAACTTGCCATAGTCGATTGTTTGGAACACCTTTCTTGAACAATAATTGATTATTATAGATGAGGTACCAAAAACAACTCAGCCAACTCAACCTAAAAAAAGTCATGTTCCACCATCCTTACTTAATTGATATAAATGGATCATCCTCAGCTACTAGTCACTGATGATCCTTTTACTAATTTAGGACAGCATATGGCTCCACTTTATCTTAACTTCCAAACTTCATGGAATACATAGATTCAGCTCAACCCAATTTGGGAAGCAACTCAACTTAAAATCATTGAACCATACGAAATTCAGTTGATAAGCCATTCTGCCAGGATTGGCCTATTTCATCCCAGATCCAGTTAAATCATTGGAGGAATCCATATGGTTAATTTTCTGAATTTCCCCCTCACTTAACTAGATGGTATTCCTTCTAATTCCAGCCTCAGCGTGCGGGATGGTCATCCAGGGCTTGCCCCTCCCCACCACTAACAATTGCAGGAACACAACCACGGTGAAACATCCCTGCCACCTCCTCACCCGCCTGTCAGCTACTTCAGCACCAACCAGAAGAACTCCATGTAGTGAGCTTAACTGTCAGAAAATAGCTTTTCCAACGACAGTGGGATCTGCTAGTTGGCAGGCCAACCAATATGAAGACTGGTCAGCCCTTGCTATTTTGCCTTATGCTCAGCTCAGCAGCACCATATGACCCCTTGGCATATCACCCAGCCATTTGTGGATCCCTTAGCCTAACCCTCAGTCAACGAAATAAATATAAATTTAAAAAAGTTAGATTAGGCAAAGGGAGATGCTTATTGAAAGGGAAGCACCAGGTATTTATACTATTTAAAAAAGGGCTACTGCACCCACTGCCAACCTATTCGCTTATTGCCAGTTCTTTCAGCCAACCAATCTCTCAGCCTTTTGCTGTGCTGCTCTCTTCCCTGGAGTTAACCCTCTCGTCCCATCCTCCCCAAAAACTGATTACTATTTTTGGCTCATCCTTGGCCTTGAGTCACTGATAAGCCGTATAAATAATTAATTTAAATAAATATCAAATTTAATTTGACTTAGTAATAAATGCACTGGAAACATCATAGTTGCTTGGGTAACTGGGGACATCCTGGCTTCATGCTGACACACACTTTGACTTGCTGTAGTCAATTGTTCATATTGCCTTTCTTGTGTGATAATTAATTATTATAAATGAGGCTCCAGAAACAACCTCGTCTACCTCAAACTCAAGATAGTTGAGTTCCACCAACATTACTTGGTTGGACAAATTAGATCATCCTTGGCTACTATTTGCCAGTGATCCTTTTACTAATTTAGGCCAACAATTGGCTCCTCTTGATACTAACTTTTAAACTCCAAGCAATACATAGCTTCAGCTCAAACTAATTTGGGGAGCAACTCAACAAGCAATCATTGAACCATATGAAATTTCAGTTGATAAGCCATTCCACCAGGATTGGACTATTTCATTCTAAATCTGCTTAAATAATTGGAGAAATCCATCTGGTTAATTTTCTGACACCAACCAACCAGGAAGCAGCATGTATTTCAGTTTAATCCTAAGTTTACTCCCATCCATTAGCAAAACCCCAATCTTATGCTGATTCCCTGATCCAGTTTAACCAGAATCACAGGGCCTTATTAATGTAGGTTTCTAAATTTGGAGATCTCATTGAACCATCCACCTTTACCCTTGAACAGTTTTTGAATACCAATTTTGATGGCAAAAATCCCTTTATATTATAAAAAGTAAACAAGGTGGGTCAACATTGGGACAAATTAATTACTTTGAGTTTTTTAACCTGTGCTGGTTTCAAACCTGTTTTAATCAAAACCCAACCAAGAGTGGATCAGGAACCACCCTGCTATGCTATCACTCCTCCCCTTAATAATATATCCTACAAAAACCCGCACTACTTCACTACAATCATCAGCTTGATGTTGAAGTGGATGCTTGCCCAACTGTCATCCTCTCCACAAAGCTGTTGCTAAGTTTGTGGCAATGCTGACAGAGGGTCTTATTTATCCACTGTCCTGGATACCCTTACCACTTCAGGTAAGCATGAGCTCAAATTCCACAAGAATACATACAAGTCAATCTTTAATATCATAGTTGTGGACCATAACCCAAAGCTAAGATCACCCACAGCTTCATTGCCACGTTAATCAAGTCCCCAAAGCATGTCTCCAGGAGGAGCAAAATCTTGCAATATACTTTGCCACCTTTGTTGTATCACACAGTGTCTTAAAATTTCCTCCCTTGGGCAATATTAAACCCCACACTGCTGATGCCACCACCCCTTGCATTCTGTCTGTGGCCCACACCTTGCTTAGTGCTGATAAAGTTGAAGAAGTGACCCTAACCTCATTCCCCCTCCACCATGACCATCTAGTGGTCTGTCATTGCCTGTGTGGCTGTCCTTTACTTTGTTTGGTGTTCGTGCCATTTTTTGTTTGTGCATTTCAGCCCATTTTTAGTTTTTTAATTTTTCTAAATGTACATCCCCTGGCCAGCTTACCTCAAATAAACTACATTTAAAGTATGGGGTGTTAGCTTAGTGGGAATGGCATCCTGCTATTACCCCTTACAATGCAGGCCAAAATTTAGTTTTGGCAGAAATTATGTTTTTGTGCTAAGAGGATAGCAATACATGTGTGTTGTACACCATGCCTTGGTCCAACCAGGTGAATCAGTGAAGTTAGACAATGTAATCCCAGCCTAACAGAATATATGCAGGAAGGTTTTACTCCCAGTACTTGTGTTTAGCCTCCATTCCTATATTTTTAATTCCTTTCACAAGCAGTGTGGTATATTTGTCCTAAGGTTAGTCCACCTCAGATAAACAACTGCTTTTAAACTGTCTAACATAAAAAATTAAAACAATATAGAACAAGAATATATATATTTATTGCAGACCTCTATCAAAGTTCAGCTAGATTCTATTTACTTAACTGATTTAATTTGTGGTTCTTCAAGTCTAATTCCTTCACTTAACAGCTCAAACCCACTAATGTATAGCATGAATTCATTGGGTGATTAAAATTAGACTTGCATATTAATTGGATTGCTTTATTCAATGTCAAGTCAAGGATTTGCCTTTAAATTATTATTTAAGATGAGAATAATCTGTCAGCCATGTATAAACATAATTGTTATACCTTTACTATAATTTTGTCTCTTTTATCTCAAAAGATGGTGTGATATATTTATCCTAAGGCTAAACCACCTTGACTAGCTTTTTGAAACTGAAGCTAAACTGTATTATAAAGTATCAACCTATCAACGTTTGATATGTCTCTTGTGACAATTCTATGATGTTATTTTAGGGTGTGGATATATTTTTAAGATTAACTATTCTATTTAGGGAAGCAACCATAGGGAGGACACTTCCAGTAAACATCAGCAACATAACACCAAGGAACCATAAAGGCACCCCTGAGGAGCTGAAGCTATCTCCTGTTGCCATCAGGACTTCCAGTGGAGGGAAGAAAGAGAGTGGTGGAAGAGGCCTGGGCCACGACGATCTTCTCATTTCATTGCAACACCCACCTCGCGATTCCCCCCACACACCGTGATCAGGTCCACCCCTGATCATCCTTTTTGGGCACACATTGAAAACGGCCACGCCATCTGCCCCTTTAGTTTCAAGCTCAATCACTTGAAGCGCAAGTGCCTTATGACTTCTGCTTCTGCCGCTTTTGCTGCTCCCCCTCTGGCGCTGCCCCAGCAGCTGCCTCGCCCCAATTTTTTGAATGGGGCGTGATCCTCCCGCCCCCAACCTCAGCAAATTCTGGCGTGGCTTCCAAAGCTGCAGCCAATCAAAATTTTAAAAATTTGGCCAAATTATGGCGCTCTGAGCCAATGGCTGAAACAGTTTCAGCTGAGCTGCCATGGTCAACAGCTCACAGCAAATCAGATGCTGCCAACCTGCCAACTACGGTGGCTGGGCTGTCATTAGCTGATTTAAATCCATTTGAAGCGCTCAAATGGATTGATGATTTGGATTGGGCTTATAATGTTAAGCCTTATTTTGCTTTGGAGGATTCTTTGTCAATCCTCCCAATTTGCGCCCACACCATTTTCGCCCTAAAAATGGGTTTCCAGTTTATAAAAATATATATAAAGCGGCAGTTGAAGCCTCTGCTGCTCCTGCCAACACCCTACTACGCCAGCAACTCCATGGGGCGATGGAACCCCTGGTTGAGGTATTCTTATCCCCAATTTCACCAATTATTTTGTGGAAGATGCAAAATATGAGATTGAGGAGCTCGCTTTTGGTGCGAGCTGCACATGAATTGATGCAGCAAAATCCTCTCTTTTTGACCCCAACTATCCCCAAACCCAAAAGCGCATCAGGTCTTTCACTTGAATGCCTGCTCTCATCATTTTTGCTGAGCATCAACTTGCTCAATACATTGAGGCGTTGGACGCCACAGGCCTCATTAATGAAGAAAACCCCCAACATACCTCCTTATGCCCCATGTCGCTGATGTCCCTACCCTTATATTGTCCGCCATGGTCCGCCAGCTAAAGCGGGCGCCAGACAAAAGTTTCCCCAAAGCTTCCTCACCTTCTGATATGGCTTCCTAGGCTGATAGCCTAGGGGCTATATTGGGAATTTTTTAATTTATGACAATCCCTTTGTTTGGCCCATTTGCATATAAAGATGCATGGTGGCTCTCCCTTTTGGGTTTGGAACCACTAGTGCTAAAAAAAGAAGAGGCCTGGGACAAAACTGAACACAAATGAAGGAAAGGGACCAATGAGAGTAACCAGATGGGGAACCAGGATGACACCAACCGGAATAGATTGAATGGCAGATGGCCAAACAACCAATCTTGGAAGTGATCCGTAAAGTGAGAGTGGAAGCAAAGACACAGCTTCATGGAGGGTTGGAGTAGTGCCAGAAAGAGCGTCAAAGAACAATAGTGTGAATTGTCCATAATGCATTTGCTACTACTAAGGCATGGAGAGAAGGGTAGATTGGGGGGTCATTGAAAAGGAAAAGATATTCTTAGATAGGCTAAAAGTATGTACTTTCTCCTGGCAAAAGAGACGCATAACATTTTTCCATATTGCCTCTAATGGCGGGCAATCTTCCAAGTCATGGACTAATGACTATATTGACCAAACACAACGCATGGAGAATGAGAGGCATTGGACCGCTCAGTAGTGCGGTACACCTTACTTAGACATCTCCTCAGATGGGCGCGAATCTGGGGTTGTAACAGGGGATGGTGTGTACCACCAAGTGTCCTTTTGGGTCTCCAGAGAGTACGGGATGTCAAGCTTCTCAAATTAGTCCACACAAGAAATGGTGGGGCACATTGGGGTACAAGGTTGTTTAAAATGACTTCCACACGGACTTCTTGCTTGAAATGAGGAGTAGGGCGACACCTCTGGGAAGTGTGTCCACAGATGCTAATTCTCCATTCAGCATCCCTCATATAGAGGATAATTTGTTTGAAGTCTGGTGGTGTCCCATGCAGGCCCATGGCATAGGTATGAGAGGCCAGATAGTTAAGCAGAGAATGAGGGGTGGTTTGGATTGTGGAGGAAAGCAAGTGGGAAAAATTGGATTGGGCCATGCATGACCAGTGCTGGTATGAGATTATGGGGCTTGGCGACTGCAGCAATCCTGGCGCCAAGTATTTCAACAGCATAGGCCTCGTAGTTGAGCAGCCCATACCACCACTATGGCAAGGGCCAAACATGACATTTAGGCGCACAGGGTGAGGGCGGCTTAACTAAAACCACCCTTGTAGGAGGGCATACAAAGAAGAGAAGAAGGAGGGAAAAAAAAGATGGCATGGGCCACAAACCAGACTTTTGACAGGAGCATAAAGTTAGCAAGCACTACCTGGCCTGCAAGGGCAGTCTAGTGGGCTCTGAGGGAGGCAATGAGCTTTATGACATTGTCAAGGATGTGGTTCTCCATTACCAATGAGGCGTGCCCTCTCACCTCCAGACACACTCCCAGATGGTGCACCAGACCAGCAGTGGGCCTTGATACAAAAGGGAGTACAAGAGGAGTAGAATGAGGTGTCCAGGGTAAGCAAACAAGATACCCAGCCGCAAGAGCATTCTGATAAAAGGTACCGTGAAAATTGGGCTTGGTATCATCCAAGGAGACTGATTTCAGCTTTGGATGCATTATGGGTGGCGTTACTGACCCTTGAGTATCCATGGATAGTTGCCTCCAGTGCATGTGCATCAAAGTTGTTAGACACCCCAACCACACAATTGTCAGCGAATGCAGACATCCTAACAGGTGTTTGGCCTTGCATATGAATACCAGTAAGGCGAGCATTCACATTGCATTGAAGTGGGTTAAGGATGAAGTTGTATAAAAGTGGACTTTTAGGGTCCCCTTGGTGGAGACCCTTTTAAAGTCAAACCACATCAGTGAGGAAACCAGGGCCATGTACTGCCATTGTGGCAGATTCTGTGAGCAACATCACCCATTTATAAACTGGAGGGAGGTGTAATTTGTGAAGTCAGGCTTTGAGGTGATCCCAGTTGACCCTATCATAAGCCTTTTTGTTGGTCTAAGAACACAAGCGCCCCAATAGCTGGAGATTGGCAGACACTGGCTACGGTGTGAACGTTGTCCCATATTGACCGCTCAGATATAAAACCAAACTGCTCAGAGGAAACAAATTCAGTGACAACTTCCCCTAGGCGGGTGGCCATAATTTTAGTAAATAACTTGAGATCTGTATTAGTAAGCGAGATAGGGTTCTAGTTTGCCAAGTTTAGTTTATCTTCCTTCTTATAAAGCGTTATCATATAGGTCTCCTGGCCCCAGGAAGGAGGCGCGTTTCTAAAAGACATTTGTTCATCGAGGCAAGCATTAGTGAGGAGAAATAATTAAAATATCTTTGATAGAACTCATACAGAATCCCATCTGGGCCTGGGCACTTCCTGTGCGGTGCACTGCAAATGGCAGACCAGAGTTTAGCATGAGTTATTAATTTCATTAACTCCGGGAAGTGGGAAATGGTGCAGATATGTGCGCCATCAAGAAAATCATCAATTGCAGCTGGTTTGACTGGATTGGACTTGTAAAACTCAAAAATAATAGTTATGAAATTTGACAGCCACTTTGGTTGGAGTGTTCATGATGGAGTTGTATTTCCACCTCACCTGTGTGCAGGCCAAGCTCTGTTACAGGGTGAAGAATTTGTGGAAAGAGTAGGCGGATCACGTTTTTCCTGCCGTTATATTTTTGCCTTATAATAAACACAAACGTAATGTTTGTATTGTCTTAACAGCGCATTGAGACGAGCAGACATTTATGTCCACTTAAGACCCCAAGCCAGGCTATACCCTGCAGTGGGTACATTAGTCTCCAGGTGGTACACTTCTTCTAGAGTGCACTTAATGACTGCTGAGTCAGCCTGAGAGCATCATGACGAGATGTGGCATGCCTGAAGGATGGTGTTTGCTTTGAAGGCTGACCAGGTCGATAGTGGATCAGCACAGAATGGAGTGGTGAGCTCCAGCACCAAAGTTTTGGTGTACACCCAGGCTGAAATACAGGTAATGTTATTTCAGCTGGGCGAAGTTTACACCATTTTGGCGCCTGTGCCACCAGGCTTGAAAAATTAAAGGATACCAACACCATCCTGTGACCAAAGAAATCAAATTTCTATTGCTTTGAAGTATGTAATATGGGGCAAAAGGTCAATGGGATCAAGAATGAAGCCAATGTGGGACATAGACCTCAGCTGATCGTTGTGCACATGGGGATGGGACATGTTGGGGAGCAACGGCGCATCTTTGGGGAGGGTATAAAAAGCCCCAAGGTTGCTCTCAGAACGTGAATTTTGATGTGCCCCTGAAGGGGGTAGGCGCTGAAGGCTAGCAGTTAATGGCCAAGTTAGTCTAGAAGTTCAGGTCGCTCACCGCAAAGGAATCTGGGGGAAGTGGAAGGGAAGCCACAGCCAAGAGGAAATCCCAGCAAGCCCACACACAGGTCAGGGTGTAAACATTAATTATAGTGCGCACTTCATTGTCCCATGAAAAGGACATGACCAGCACAAGACCATCAAGTTTTGTATGTTTAGATAAAAACTTGAAACTATGGTTGCTCATATAAGCACCTCACAATGTGGCAACCAAAAAGAAAGTGAGGGGAGGATCATGGTTACCCATATGTCCTTGGCATCGTGTGTACAGTGTAATTTCTGATTCACCAGGATGTCCACAGGTAGATTATATTTTAAAAATATTAGTTTTTTAGCCTGGTATGGTGAGGCCCTAAGTTTAGCAATGTTCAACATCCCTATTGTAAAGGAGACCACCATCACACCTTAGTTGCAATGGGAAGGGCCCCCTTGCCCTTCCTGCGCACCTTTATCAGCATGCTTCTTGGTGCATAATGTATGCATTGCGCCACTGGTTAGGTGTTCTTAAGGGTGGATTCCTTTACTTTGGATGTTTTATCAGATTTGGGTTTTTACTTCAAGTGACTTTTTCATCGAGGTGATCATGCTGTGCATCATCAGGTCAACAACAATTTGGGGGAGGTTTTTGAGAGAGTCAGTCACAATTGATGTGCATCAAACTTTCATAGGTGGACTCAACTCAAACATCTGTTCCAAGGTCAGTGGGCCCAATTTGATTGGTGAACGAAATCTCAAGCTGCTTCAGCTGCAAACGACTCAATGTCATCCTGGGTCTGAGCAGGCGGGATCATGGATGCTGCTGTAGCTGCTGCCTTGGTCGCTACCTTATGGTTCTGTTTGGCCTTCTTGCACTCTTGTGGGGACACAGGTTTAACTTGAATATAACACCCCTGTGCACCCCATGGAAAGATGGCATCAGTGTCAATGGCAGGCTTGTAATGAGATTCAGCGCTTTCCATTACATCTGGGGGAATTTAATGTTGAGTGGTGCCCTCTCTAGAAGGACAGGTGTGTGCTTTATGGCCAAAAGCATGACAATTGGTGTAGATAGTGGGTGCACTATCCACTGTAACATGGAATGGGTGGGAGTCCTGCCTGTCAATATTAATAACAGCGGTGTGTGGAATCTGAGTTATATCTTATACAATGACTGTGGTTGGGTTGACCACTGCAATCACTTTGCTTATGATAAGCTTTAACATAAGCATGAAGCGCTGCACCTTAAACGATTGTAGTTTCCCATAATTATTAAGCCCATCCAAGTGATGATACTCTAGGACTTCACATCTCACCATTATGAGAAGAAAGTTAAAAGTGAATAAAACCTGGTTAAATTTGGTCTAATGCATGCGCTTTATTTTGGCCACCCATTGACCATCTGGGAGATCAAGCACCATGCGCACCTGTGCAGTGGCGTCCGCTGCTTGCATGGTTTCAAACTCTAGGTCTAACCAACCCCAGGTCATTGAATGCAGTGTGACATATGTGATGGCTGAGAAATGTTTGTGCACATCACCACAGAACTTCTCCCAAAGTGCTGTCAGATTTATATCCAAATAAAGTTTAAACTTTATGCTCCACTGATGACAGGGGCTGAGAGTGCAGAGTTTTGTTGTACTGGTTGCACTTTGCTTGACATGCTAAAATCTTTGGCAAGATACTGCTGTTTTCTTATTTTTGTCTTGGCCACTGGTGTCACTGGGAAATTTTAACTTTGGACAGTTCAAAAAATGACCCTGTGCCTCTCACTATGCATGCCCAATCCTTACCAGTCATTTGGTGCACACTCATCTTTCCATATGAATTATTAAACTTACCAGTCTTGAATTAAATTGGTTGCAATTAGTGATTGCAACAAATAATTAAAGTTTTTTAAGATTATAAAATTTAGCGATATTTGAAGTTGTCAACTAGCTTAAAAACTTATGCATAAATACCAGATTTAATTAACTAAAATGTCATGCTAAGTTTTCTCCACATTGTCAGGAAGTTGATAGGACTGGACGATATGCTAATTATATCGGTGGATTGGAGGGGGAATTGAGATTAGTCTTAAGATTGATGAAAAGAGGTATACAAATAATAATTGATTGAAATGTCAACCATTCAGCAAAAAGGGGGAAATTACGCTGAGATTTAATATAAATGAGAGTTTTTAGTAAAAGTAAAAACAAATAGAAGACTACCAAGCTGAGGATGCATCCAGCTTGAGGAACAGAGATATAAAGAGTCACATGGAGGATTGAGGGGGAAGTCTTCTTTTGGGGATTAGGTTGTTGCAAATAGGTCTACATATTAGTAAATAATAAAGGTCAAAATAAGGGGCGATAGCTCTATATAGTTTATTAAATTTTATAAGAATTGGTGATCTTCATATCATCTGATTTGGTTGCTCAGTGGCTAATACCCTGTGCAAACCGACTTGGCAGAATCAAGACTCTATGCCAATTCTAGTACTAAAAAAAAGACTCTATGCCAAGAGTTAATAGTGGTGCTCACTACAAGGGGCCACTGTTTAATTGTAGTTCTTTGACGCTAAGATACAATGATGAGTCTTCATTTGTTACATCACAATTTGAATGGATTCCATGCACATTATGAGAAAGAAGCACAGGAGGCACCTAATAATGAACCAATATTATTCACTGAGACTGAACAGGATAATGATGAAGTTATGATCAAATTGCAACTAGAAAACTGCCCTGAGCTGATGGCCGACCAACTAGGACGCTATACAAATGTGACCCCTCAGCAGCTACAGAATATTATGGATTGTCTATTATGTGGATATCTATTATACAAAGATGAGGCAGGGGAGTATGCCTTGAGTTTGTTTTATAACTAACAAGACCAAGAGAATCGCTACGCCATGTACATGTCCTATCTGGATGCGACTACAATGGGTTTGGCTTGCCACCTTGGTACCCATGGAATCGAGGAGTATCTATTCGCTTATGTGCAACCATCTATTCTCCAGCTACTGCATGTACTGGCTCATCACAATATAGAGATTGTATAGATGTAATGTGGTTTGCTCAAGCACAACAAAACGATACTTACCTCCTGCTTGACCACTTTGATCACTCTTTTTGGAGGTACAGGGGGCGCTGGGGAAAATGGACCATCATGTTGGAAACATCCGCCATTGATTGGACATGTTGGTACCACAGTTAAATCTTGAGTTATCTTGGGTAATAGAAGAACTGTTGGATTGGAATGACTTATTGATGGAATGGATTTGGGATGTTAAAACATTGGAAAAAAATACTGAGCACTTTATGATGGATTTGACTGAATGGGCGGAAGCGCTCAAAGCTGTGATTGCTCAGCTTAAGGGAAAAAATAGCACTGACAGAACGGCAAGTGATGGATCAAGTTGGTTGCAAATTAGATGAATTAAACCAACTTTGTATCGAATGGAGTAGCCAACAAACAACAGATAACGCGCTTATCCTTTGGTCAACGTCCCCCAAATATCTCCAGCTAATCCATCGGGTTACACAACTGGAAGCCATTAGTCAGGCTGAGCACCGTCGAGTTTTCCTTCTTCCAATTGGTGAGACATGAGAGTATGCTGACATGCAAGATCGGTTTGATACCCTTTGATGGGCCAATGAGGAATTGGTATGGGAACAAGCCGCCCTCCTTAACCAGATAAACAACGTTAATCAACAAGCGGGTAATGCTAGCTGACAGCATGCCCACATGCAGAACATAATCAAATATATCCTCTCATGACTATAAGCAGTGAAGCAGAAGTTGCATGTTGAGCGGGAATTTCGTTAGGAGTTGCAATATCAGTATGCAACACTGCAACGGGAATTCCAGGATGGACAGTGTAGATGCTATTTGGTTAAAGGGGAGCAATTAATCATTGAGAATTTTACAGAACACGCTGGAGCCAGGGAGAATGGTGCAGTTAGTGGTGATTCGGGGGAAGAATGCTATGGATCTGCTAACAAATATCCCTCAGGCGCTGGAACATATTCCCTGCGCAACTCTAATTCTTTTGAGTTCATTTCAACATATTTGAGCCCGTCCAGCCAGCTTTATGATAGTAAACAAAGGGGTGGTTCCCTTAGTTGCTCCAGAACCAATTCGCCTGATCCTTGTGGTAGGAGCCTGGAGCAAGGCGAAGCTGTGAAAATCAAAAAATTACCTTCTTTCAGTTGTAACAGTAATCTACACAGTTACTTCAAGCGATTCTAATTTGCTGTGGAAGGGGCTTTTGATTGGTGAAAAGCGAAACTGTTGCTGTCTGCTCTAGATGTGGAAAGCGCTGATCAAGTTATCTGCTACCTTCCAAACAGCTCAGCATCCTATAAAGAAGTTAAAGCAATTGTTTTCCAGCTGTTCAGGGGTGTGACCAAGATGGCCTAACGGAAAGCTGACTTCCTGACTATACAGTTTCACTAAAATGAGACCCTGTTAGATTTTTCTGAACATTTCTTGGCGGAAGCACATGTACTACTTGGAGCTAACATTTTATCCACTGAGGACATTGGTATAGCGATAACAACAGCCATCATACCATATTGGAAACTATATAATGTTGTGTATCACGTTTTGGATGGAGATGCAGGACTTATTCAAATCATGAATACCTTACATCGACTATCCGCCACAACCAGCGCCCCTAATATAGCCCAAAACTTCTGCTGTCTCCTCAACAAACTCTTCAGAGTATGGGCCGCAGTGACCAAGCTATCAACTGCTGGAACATATTTGTCCATCATACAAATCAGCAAATCCTTTTTGGCCTAGGTACGCTCTGCCAGTATATTCATAACCCTGGAAACATACTATCAACTTTTTCACTGGTCCTTCCACTGCAAGCTATATGAGTGAACCTTTTATGAATAATTTCTTCCAGTGCGGACAAAGAGGACATTTATGCGGGCAACTTCCCTAGCAAACCATAAGTGTATGCGATGCCAACTGAGGAAACCGAGCAGGGAAAAGCTTGAGTGGAGTAGAGACGGATGCTCTACCTCCGCTAAGTCCAATTCACTTGTCCCTAACAATTCCCAAGCATCTTTTTGGGTAAGATTTGGAACTCAATTGGATGATTTGTTATACCAACAGCTTCCATTGGATACCCCTGCTTCCATTTCTGAGAGTAAAAATTCACTCCTAAGCCCCAAGTTCCGCCAGGATGTGCAGAAGCCATATGCGTGGTAGATCTTGGAATAGACTGGCACAAATAATGTGGATCCCTCGACGGACGCTGCCTCTTTAGTAGGGGTTAACATAGCCATTCCAGTGGAGAAAATCGCTAATGAGTATCCTCAGGTTGGCAAGGACATTTCCTCCTTTTTGAGTAACACAAAGCCTTTGGATGTACACTTAATAAACACTGATGGTTCCTCTTACTTGAAATGCACTTACTGCAACATTTTTGTCTAAAACACAAAGATCCACGCTATCATAGACATGGGAGCCCCTGTGAACATATTGTCTAACCAGTTGGTGGCTAAGCTTCTGTTAAAACTGGATGTGGACCATCGAGTAGTATACAAAACTGTAGGGACGCATAGCACTGTGTCTGAAAGAGCATAAAGTGCGTTGCCTTTACGATTTGGGTCAGTTTGGGCTTCTGCCCCATTGGTGGTTCTGCCAGATAACAACTATGACATGTTGATTGGCACGGCATTCATGAGGAAATTTTGTGTTGTGATAAATATGGCGGAAGAAACTCTTAATATTTTAGGACAATAGATCCCTGTTTATTTTACCTCTTGTGAAATCCCAATGGATTCATTCCGCTCTAGTCAAATCAATCTAGCATACAGCGATGAAGTGATTCCTGTTCATTATTGATGACTGAAGCGGCGTACCAGGGCCCTCCCAACCAGATTTATGAGTACAAAGGGATCCCGCTTTGTGCAGAAAACGCTTTGAGCCTACTGTCTGAACACCAGTGCATAGTAGGGACTGAGCTTGAAATTGATGTCCCTAAAGGGCTTTATGGAGAAATCATGGCTCCTCACCAGCACTCATGGCTTGAATCACATGTGGCTCCAGGGCTACTGCTATCTGGGAATGGGGAGGTGAAAGTGCTGCTAGTGAAGAATTTACAGAAGGAGACAATAACAATCCAGTGACACCAAGTGGTGGCTTACTTACACTTAGTTCCTATAAAGGAAGTTCACCGTATTTATGATTTCAGCTCATAAAAAGGATCTTGGACTACCAACAAGCTCATCATTTGGCGTAAAAGCATCCTGTTACATTTTATAGTCAAAGCTTGAACTGTCACAAAAAATTATACCATGATTGAGTTGGAGTGTTTAGCAGTGATCTACACTTACAAACAGTTTTAGGTATATCTACATGGGGTAAGATTCCAAGTAGTGATTTATATCGCTTCCTTGCGCTGGATGCAGAATCTGTATGAACTGGAAGGATGGCTCACACATTGGGCACTAAAGCTCCACGCATATAATTTTGAGATAATAAACCATCCAGGAGCAAAACATCAAAATGTGGATTGTCTTTCCTGGCTGCCAACGGTCGCTATCATGGCAGATTTAGCCAACATAATGTATGAAAAGATGGTGGCAAACAAATACCAGGGGGGGGGATGAGCCGCTGCAAATGATCAAGGTATTAGATGGGCTTATGAAGGATACTTTCCTACATGAGGGGGAACTATATAAGCAGATTGAATACTTGACGCTGAGTTTCCCAAACCTTCAGCTAGACCCACAATTATTATGGATGCTCATTGGGCTGAAGGACATGGAGGCTTTTAGAAAACGCTGAAGTTTTTGTGACCCTGTTTAGTACTGGGAGAGCATGCATTATGACATATTGGAAACAGTTAGTTGTTGCCATCAGTGTCAAGTGGTGAAGCCATTCCACAGGAAGACCACATACCAGCTTGTTAAGCCCAGTTCACCTGTCATGCCATTTCCATTGATATAGTGGTACCTCTGCCAACTAGCACCAATTGATCCAAGTATATAATCATTGCCATTGATCATTTGACTCAATGGGTGAAGGCCAGGGCCATTAACGACTTGGGTGCAGTCACCACCGCCAAGTTTATTATGGAGTGTGTTATACTGGGACACAGCTGCCCACAGTTCATTCTAATGGACAATGGAACTAATTTCACTTTGCACATCCTGCTGAAGCTGAATGAGTTGATGGCGATCCGCGGGGTTTTGACCACCCCCTATCATCTGGAATTAAATGGAATGGTGGAGCGGGTCAATGGAACCCTAATGAACATACTCCAAAAAATTGGTAAAAGATCGACCCCTGGAATGGAGTGCCCTTCTACCTACAGCTGTGTTTGCATATAATATCATCTATCATTCATCCACTGGTAAGAGCCCTTTACAACTGCTGTATGGTCGACATCCAGCTCTGCCCGCCTTGCTTTACTCATGTGTAGAGGACACTGGTGGTGTGGACCCTCAGCGAAATTTGAAGACTCTTATGGATACATTGATCAAGCTGCAAACAGAAGCTTACTCTATCAGTTTGGCCAAGACGATCCATGATCAGGCAGCTGATCAGAAGAGATGAAGCGGACTAACACTGTTTGCTGTAGGGGATCATATATTAATCCATGACCAGCTTGTTTTGGGCAGAAAAACAAGCTCTCCAACATCTGGGTTAGGCCATTCAAGATAATTGAGAAGAATGGCATGGATGTCTACACCATCAAGGAACCCTTGGGTGGTCAGATCATCAACCAAGTTCACGCAAAATTCATTTGAACATACAAACAGTAAGAGCTTATCACCCAGTCAAAGGGGGGGAATGTTGGGAAGTTGATATGACCGGATGATATGCTAACCATACCAGCAGATTGGAGGGGGAATCAAGATGAGTCTTGAGACTGACAAAAATAGGTATACAAATAATAATTGATTGAAATACCAACCAATCAGCAAAAAGGGGGAAATTACGCTGAGATTCAATATAAATGAGAGTTTTTTATAAAAGGAAAAATGAATTGAAGGCTATCAAGCTGAGGATGCATCTGGCTTGGGGAACCAAGATATAAAGAGTCACATGGAGGATTGAGGGGGGTATTCTTTTGGGGATTAGGTGTTGCAGATAGGTCTGCATATTAAGAAAATAATAAATGTTGAAATAAGGGGCAATAGCTCCATATATAGTTTAAGTTTCATTAATATCAGCAATCTTTTTTTAGTACTAGATGGTCCCAACCCTATAATCAGCAATCTTCATATTGTCTGATTTGATTGCTCAGTGGCTAATACCCTGTGCAAACCAACTCGGCGAAATCAAGACTCTATGCCAAGAATTAACACACATGTTTGCCTTAAAATCTAATAGATTAAAGTAAATCATAGTTACTAAGTGATTTCAATTATTCACTTTAATTACTAAGGCTTTTATGCAGTGTCAATGCGGCCAATTGGAGTTGAGGGATACACTCAAATTAGGATTTTATTTTTAGGTCAATCATTTATGCTCCAAAAAGGAAATGGTTTATAGCATACCATTTTAAGTCATTCATAAATTTTATTGGCTTATACCCTTGCATCTAATGTTAGTTCATAAAGCATAATCAATTGGTAATTTTATAGATATATAGTTAAAGTAAGTAATTAATAGAAGATTAAAAGTAAAAAATAACAATATTATTTATTGAAAACAAATTATCATATTTACTTAATAATAGTGTAATAAAGCCTTTCTCAAATATATAAAATATTAACAATGGCACTTAAGTATATCAGAGATACATTATAGATGATGATACTATGGAATCTAGTTTTCATTGGTAAGTAATATTTTGAATTTAATCTCTCAACTAGCAGCTTTTATTAAATTGATTAAATTGAGGGATGATGCAATAAAAATCTGATCTTTTGGAAATAGAAAGATTGTTTTCAAAAAAATGAATGCATGTTTTGTTGGAGCTTCAACAGCTAATCATGTTAGCAGTTAAAAATCTGAGTTCATATTAAAAAATATTCGAGGTGGGTTGACCTTGGGATAATTATACCACACTAAGAATTTTTCTAGCCAGTACAGGTTTCAAACTCAAAACCTGCACTAGGGTGAAATCAGTTTTACCTGCCAGGCTAACCACCCTTGCCAGCACAATATTTAACTGACTTATACTAGGCATTTATAATATATATACTCAGCACTGTATATTTTAAGTTGCTTATAGTTTACATTTGGACCCAATCCAGACATCTATTTAATAGGAAAGTTTCACTGACTGACTGACTGAAAAACTGACATCTGAAACCTTTGAGTCTGATAGGGTCAATCTATCTGGGTGAGTAGGTGAGAATTGGCGAATCTTATCAAATCTGAAGTTATCAAGCCTGATTAGTTCGATCTGTTTGGGTGACTAAGTGAGGATTGACAAAATCATTGAATAATTCACCAAATTGCTCACCTGAAGCTAATTGAGTCTAGTAAATTTAATCTAGTTGGGTGAGTGGGTGAGAATTGGCAAATAAGATCATATCTGAAATTATCAAGTCTGATGGGTTCAATCTATTTGGGTGAGTGGGTAAGAATTGGAAAATATTATCTAATTATTCACTAAATTTCTCACCTGAAACTCAACAAAAATCAGTATTAGAGTTTAAGTAGATTAAGTAGTTAGGATAATCAGCTCACCAGTCATGAGGGTAACAGCGAAGCTGTTAGTCCAAGTGGCTTGAGAGTAGTGCTGGCACAGCCTATAGGCTACAATATGAGCTTATCACCATCTGAAAACTAAATACCGTAGCAAAGCACGAGTATCTGGATGTTAGATTTATATATTTTAAAAACCTGCCTAATTTGGTTCACCTAATTAATAAAATACTTTTGGCAAGCTAAGTAGAAGTTGATTTATTAGTTTGGAAGATTTCACATACTCAATGATTTTATGTATCTATAGATGTTTCAGGTAGCAGTTTGGTATTATTTGATTGATTTGATAGGTTTATTTTGTTTGGCCGAGTGGTTAATGGCTTTTGGTCAAATCGATAGGGCATAGTTTAGTTTTGAGGGGTGATTAGTTATTGGTTGATTTGTTAAGTTCAGTTAGGTTTAGCTGAGTGGTTGGTGTTTTTTGGTTGATTCGATTGAGCAATTAGATTTAACTGAGTGGTTTTGATTACCTATAATATAAAATCTAAATTAATAAATTGAAATTTTGAAATTTTATAAACAATGTAGCGAAGATGGGTAAATCAGCTAGTAAGTTATAAATTTTATTTGTAAACAAAATCTTATAAAGTCAGGTTGGAAGATGGTGCTGACTTTAAAAAGGGTTTTATTAAGGAGGCATAATTTCTTGATTATTTTGTACTTTTTAGATCTTTTATTAAGGAGGTTCTTTTTCATCAATTTTTTTTTAATTTTTGCCAAAGGCACTGTATCGTTGATCCAGTGAACAAACATTTTTAATTTTTGCTAGACACAGTATTATTGGTCTAGTGAACAAACATTTTTCTTTTTTACCAGACTCTGTATTATTGAACTACTGAATATATACATATATACAATGATGTTTTCTCAGATTAAGATAGAAGATGGACTAGGAGCAGACTTATAATATGAATTTATGTTAAAATTTTTTTTAGGGGAAAAGAACCTCCTTTAAAAAAAGCTCTAAAAAGTATGAAATAATCATGAAATTAAGCCTACTCAATAAAACCCTTTTTGAAGTTGGTGCCATATTTTAAACTGAATTATAGAATTTTTCTCACAAATACAAATAATTTCTTATGTCTGGATTGTGTCCAAGTGTAAACTATAATCAACTTAGAATATATAGTACTGAGTACATAAATTATAAATACATATTATAAGTCAATTAAAATATGGTGCCAACTTAAGAAAAGGGTTCTGTTGAGTAAGCTTAATTTCTCCATTATTTCATACATTTTAGAATTTTTTTAAAGATGGTTCTTTCCCAAAAGAAATTGTAAAGTTTTTTTTTTCTCAAAATAAAATTTTTTGAGAAGTTTCCTTTTTTCTAAAAAAACTTTACCTCCAGCTCTTTTCCCTTAGAAAATTAGTGCTTTTTTAAAAGTGGCTCTTTTTCCTACTTTTATTAAATATTACTCTCTCTATATATTGTTTTTGCCCTTACTATTTCTCTATAAAATTAAAACTTATTGTATATCTATTATATATAGTATCTTATAAACAAATATACTAACCGTTCATTTTATTAAACTAGTTTTTTTGGTCAAATTATACTTAATTTACTGATTACCATCTACAATACTTCATTTTATTAAATTTAGATGATTTTATTGGTCAACATATGTTGAATTACTGATTGCCATCTACAGTAATTCATTTTATCAAATTTAGATAAGTTTATTGGTCAAATTATGCAAAAACAATAGACATCTATAATGATTTAAGCTCATCCCACTATGAGCTCATATGACTGAATTTTGAACTTACCCCCAAATATAGGACATATCAAATGTACAACAAAGCTATCCCTTCACCAATGCCAGAAAACAGTTTATCCAGTGTTATATAAGTCCCACAAGTACCCATCAATTCTGAGCCCATTTTGATATATTTACTAAATTAATGGGCAGATACTTGCCTAATACTTACAAAAGTAAAATGGGACCTAAGTTGGAGCATCCTCTATATTTGGAGAAGATGATCATCCAAATCATTCAGTATTTTCAGAGTTATGCATGAACAAACATAGAAAAAACATACACAGGTCAAATTAATAATCTTCTTTTCAAAGTTGGTTAAAAATTTCAATGATTTTACATTAGTTCTTACCGAGTATGAAGTTTATCCCACAATTATAATTTAATAAAATCTAGATTGGGATATAATAATCATGTAAGAACCTTTTAACTAACTAACTGCACAGAAAGGTATAGATATATCTCTCTTTCTCACAAATATCACTTTTTATAACAAAAAGTGAATTGAACAAGAACTGAGAGAGCAACCAACTGCCATACCGCACTGCAATTTTATAGACAGTGAACAAAGGCCAACCAACTAAGCGTAGGGAAGGCAAGCTTCCCATCTGTGCGCAGCACATAGAAACAGATGACTTGCCCACACCGATAGTGAGTTTTATTAATAATAAAACCAAGGTCATTGAGATGGATGAACCATCTGCTGACCTTCCCGCTGGCCCAAGCCCCAACACGACTAGAAACAGGGCTGGGCATTCCACCACATATGCGCCAAGTAATGAACTGGTGACACAAATGACTACAAAATGAATGACTGTGGAGATGGGTCACAGAGCACTAATGAATAGTGTGATTGATGGGGTCAACTTCTTAGGATCGATGCCCACCAACACCCAGATGACAAATGCAACCTTCTGGGAGCAAGGGCTGACGCCAAGAACAGTGGAGTCAGGAATATTCCCCAGAGAACCTCAATCAGCAGGGGGACTGGGGCCTTGCAGGGTAAGAAAACTCTTGCCAATAAAGCAAAAAAACCTGGATGAGGTATTGGTAGGATCTGAAACTGACTTGGATTTGAATTAAAAAATCAACAATTCAAACTAATGGAGTCAAGCAATAAAAAGTTTTATACTGACATGGAGAAACTTACTGAATCAGCTTGGAGTATTTGGGCAAAGAACAAGTCAGGCGCCAACCCTGAAACAGCCCAGTCGGGGTGAATGGTTCCTGACCAAAAACAATTCAGTAGCATGAGTAACTCATCAGGTGGAATGCCTAATACACAATTGGGCGCAATCCCCAATGAAGGCATTCTGACAGGGGGCCATAGCTCAATAATGCATTGACAGCTGATCCCAAATATAAAATCACCAAACCAAGATGATCCATTGAAGACCAACCAAGGTTGGGGTGACTCTATATTGGTGACTGAAATAGAAACAGACATAGCACATTGCTATTATGAATGTGCCATGTTCAAAAAATACTGGTCCATAATGCAATACATCCTATCAGGCGATCATTTGCCTCTGGGTATACATCTATCGCAGGACCTGTTCTTTATGAAAACCCCTGAAAATGGCTCAGATACAACTATGAGCCTTCAATTTACCAGTATTGTGTACGGGTAATTCACTGTGTGCTTGTTGCCAAGGTTATGAGCAACGAGCGCCCCCATCACAGAGGTTTGGTATTGAAGACCATTTGGATTATCTCTGATCAGCTCCACTGGATCTCAAAATTCTCATGCATAATCCCCAGGTGTTATAAGGCCACGCGTTTGGCTTTTCCTGCTAGATTGCTCATTGCACGCAATGAAGCTACCAATTGTCTTAGAATAGTATGGCCTGTAAGCCTGTGCTGCTAGAACCATGGCTAGCAATAGTGATTGCTGATCAGCAATGGTCAGAGGTGCTAGAACTCTAGCATCCCAAATCCCCAGACTTTTTTTATCCTTGGCCAAATTGCCTGTATTCCGCCCTTCCCTCTTACTTCCCCTTAAATTTATTTAATAAAGTATGGAGTTTTTTTTTAAAAAAAAGGTATAGATATAATCTAAGTATCTTAATCTTAATTTATTCTAAATTATATTTATTCTAATTGATTTTTTTATCAAATCAATAGTATATAAAATTAAAATATTAAATTTAGATTAAATAAGCTTATATTTTGCTTTAAATTAGTCAATTGGGTTTATACTAAAATCAGCCTAGGGTGCACAACTGTTGCTGGGTTTTACAGCAAAGTTCCTTTTTATAGAAGTTCATTTTACTTACTAATTCATTCAATCATACAAAATCTATAAACTTTATACTTGATATTCTAAACTTTTTAGCGCTTGATAATCCCACACTCTTATTATAACTTATTATTCTTATAATAAGGCTAAATTTAATCTATTTTTATATATATATAAAAAGTAATATGGCACTTTTCATGATCTTAAGAGTATCTAGATCTTAATTATTCTGACTTATCAGAAAAATGAGCTGCCTACTGATAGGAATATTAATACATCAATAAATTCTAATCTAATTATTAATATGGTATAAGTATAACAGTTATAAATTTGATTGATTTCAAGTTTGCTTTGGGCAAAATTATCCTATAACTTGCTTTTATCTCTATAGTCTTTTTAATTTTTATAAAGTAAAGATATTGTAAACTATAAAGGGACAAATAAGAAGGGTACATATCATAGTATAAAATATCACTAAAGCTAACTTAGCTAGATCTTACTTACGCTATAAAATAAGGCTAATTATTTATAAAGATGTATATTAATTATTTATTTTACCCTAAAAAGTCATTGACTTACTTAACTTAATTCTCGACTTTAATAATATTTTTATTTTATTTGAGGTGGGCTGGCCTGATGATGATACCACACTGATGAAGGATCAAAGAGCTTAAAATTAATAGGAAAGGAGGATAAAACCCCAAAAACCTATATGTGCAGCATATGATAGGCCAGAAACTCCATGGACCACCTTGCTATTTGTTATCTCAGTTTGGAGCATTAGTGTGCAATACCAGCATAGCTATAATTATCCCTTACCCAAAGTTCATCTACCAAAATTAAACTTGGAGAGGCAGTGGTATAGAGTCCATATTCTACCACTGGGGTATCCTTCCCTCTAGATGTTAATATCCATTATATAAAATCATAACTGACCATTCATTTTATTAGAAGAAAGTCCTATCAAATAAGTTAATGAGAGTAAAAGTTTTTCTTAAATATTTATTTATCTAGTTTTATAAAACAAAGATCAAAATAAAATAGCTATTATAATTAAATTCATGATTAAACTAATAAACATCATTAAATAATTTAAGACCGCATACATCAAAAAGTTGTTTTGGGGGAGGCTTATTTAACTTTGTAGCATCTCAGTATTTGCCTTTTTTGCCATTTGAGCAAGTAATTACAAGTAGGTATTTGATAAAGTTGATAGGAGCTTACAAATCAAGCTAATTTGCATAGTAGTTATTTTTCTTTTATAAGTAGGACTAAATTAGCTTAAAGATTATTAAAAAAACTTTGCTATATGAAGCATACAATAGTTATAGTGAACCACTAAATAAAAAAATGCAATTGCACTTTCTTTTTTTAGTACTAGATGGTCCCAAGCAATTGCACTTTCTTCTATAAAAACTGATTATAAAGGCAAGCAATGTTTAATTTTTATTGGTTACAAATCAATAGAAGTTTAACCAATTCATATTGTAATTGCAAAGTTATTTAATATTTAGTTATAATTACATTACTACAATTTAGAAATCTAAGACTTTTTATAAGCATATTTTAGTTCATTTATTAGTCTAATATTTAAATTTTATAATTAATTATTATTTTCAAGTGGGAATTTAAAGGTTTTTATCTTATTTTTTACTTTGGATTAATAATTATTATACATAATTTATCTTATACTTTTTCATAAGATTTGAAGGTTATATCCATATAATGTTTCTAGTTATTTGATAAGTATACTTTATAAATAATCAATTTTTATTTTTATTATAATTAAATGTTGTGGTGATAATTCATTAAGTATCTGAGCATGCAAAAAAAACTAAATATATTAAGATGACTAAAATTATATTAACCAATTTTTTAGTACTAGATGGACCAACCCAATTTTATTTTAATACTCTAAAGACATCATAGTTAGTATATTGCACTAACTGCTTATCTTTTATATGTTTGCTTTATTTTGCAAGCTACAATCAATATAGCAAATTTATTAAATCATAACTAACAATTTTTTTGGAAAAATAACTTCCTTTAAAAAAGCTCTAAAAAGTATGAAATAATTGAGAAATTATGCCTCCTCTATAAAACTCTTTTTGAGTCAGTGCCATATTTTAAACTGAATTATTAGAATTTTGCTCACAAATAAAAGTTATATCTTATATCTGGATTGGGTCCAGATGTAAACTATAAGCAATTTAGAATATATAGTACTGAGTATATAAATTATAAATACCTATTATAAGTCAGTTAAAATATGATGCCAACTTCAAAAAGAGTTTTATTGAGGAGGCATAATGTTTAATATTTAATACTTTTTAGAGTATTTTTAAAGTAGGTTCTTTTTCCCAAGTTCTTTGACTATTTCATTTGCTATATAATTGAACCAACTTAAAATAATTTAAATTGATACTAATTTCTAGCATAATGCAAAAGGATAAACAATATTTTTGTTTTTGATTTATTTATAGATGTTTCAGCAGCTCTTGAAGTAGAAGCTCTTGCTTGAAGATCTGCAACTCATACATCATGCTGTTGAGATGTTTTGACAGCTCTTGAAGCAGAACTTGCACTCACAGGTTTTCAACTCATGTGTCTCGCTCTTAAGATATTTTAGTAGCTCTTGAAGTAGAGGCTCTGATTCATTCAGTTTCCCAGCATGCATCTCATTACTCAGATGTTTCAGCAGCTCTACTGGCTGACAGTTGTCATTCATATCTGGTTGATCTTACAATGGTTGATTTTTTGGGTGGCATTTCAAATAATTTCAGTATTTAATGTTTGGTGTTTGATTTTAGATTTTGTAAAGATGCTTGCTGGTGTATTTTTGTATCTAAACTCCAATAACTTAATTCAGGGAAAAGTTTTCACCATTTGTAATAAAAATAATAAACTTAAAAGGTTGATTTTTTATGTTTTTTATTAAGTGCAATATTGGTGGATAAGAAGTGAGCCCTTTTCATAAGTTGATGCTTGGATCTAAATAAACTCAGTGCTTGGACCAAGATAGGCATCAATTCAATATTAGCTTCAAGAACTTTTCTTTCTCGGCGCAAACACTTTTGCAACCCATTCAATTCAAGACTAAATCTAGTTTGATAATCTCATAGGGGATTAGTCTGAGCCCATGTCTGGGAGCAGTTGGGCAAGCAAGGCAAGAGGAGCAGGCGGAAGGCCTGTGGCCTCTAACATTTGAAAACGCCCCGGAGAATCTGGTGGAATAGAAAAAAATCTAAAAAAACTGGCGGTCACAATTTCCCCGGAGATACTTGTGTGGCAAGCACAATGCAACCAGTACATCAACACGCCACATTCCCAGCCACTTTCGTTGGTGGAATTTGGAGTCTGTGTGTATCTGGACATCCAAAAAACGGCCCTATGGGAAAAATTTTGTGAAGATGTACACAAAATTTTCCTGACCGCGGTGTACGTTGCACCTCACTCCATGTCACATGGTTGGCTGGACCTAGGTTTCAAAAGCAAAATAGCAGCAGATGAGGCTGCAGCAGTGCGCATAAAGGTCAACCTCCCCAAAGGGCAATGGGTCATCGAAACTAAATGCACCAGATGGACAAAATCAAACCAAATTTTCCTCACGTTTGACTTTTTGCCTACTACGGTAAAACGTGATATTTTGGAGCAACACCTGAAAGATGATCTCGCCATAAATGGCGAAATACAATCTTTTGAAACACAACGTTTCATGCTGATGCCACACCTATGCACTGGCAAAGCCATCACAGTTCTGACCCCAACTGAGGAGATCGTGAAGGACCTAACCCAGATCCCACACTCCACCTTTATTGATATCGCAGGGCACACCACCCACCCATTCCAGGTAACTGTGGACAGCGCGCCCCCCATTTGCACCCACTGTGATGCATTCAGCCATAAGGTGCATGCATGCCCCATCAAAGAGGGCGTCACATTCCAAGAGCACCCTCGGCGGCCATGGCCAGCAGAGAGGCGCACTATGAACCAACTGCAAGCACCAAGGAGGCTTTCCCGTGGGGAGCACAAGGCTGCTACCTATTGGTAAAGCCCATCTCCCCGCAGGAGTGGAAGAAGGCTATGCAGGCCCATAGGACCATGGCCAAGGAAGCGGCCAAGGCCACCACCACCATCCCGCACTCACAACGCCAGGAGGACATGGAGACCTTCATGGCAGAAGCAACGTGGGAATCCATCACCCAATCAGATTGGGAGGCCCATGCTGAACGGGCCACTCAATCCAAGGATCTGATGGGAGATTTGATCTCACCCAATCACTGCACTCAAGCCCCAGTTGAAACTGACTTGGGACCTATCCCAACCAAAAAAAAAATTTTTGCCCCACTCGATGGTACACCAAACTTATCCGCACTGCAAAAAATTCGTCCGACGTCAGGAAAACAAAAAGCAAAGGCCAAAGCCAACGCGACTCTTTCCGCAAAAATTAACAAAAACCCCGATAGTGTTGCTGCTAATACCCGCACTGCTGTGAAAGCCCGTGGGGACCTGGAAGAGGCTGGTGGGCCTGGGGGCTCACCCCCTCGCACCTAAGGCGCGGTGGGGGAAACCTTCACTCTAGGGATGCTGAATATTGCCAGACTCAAGGCCTCCCCATCCCAGGCTAGGAAACTGAGTTTTTTACAAAACAATTTATCTGTGGATATCCTGGCCATCCAGGAGTCCCACTGTCCATGAGGTTCAAGGAAGCTTGGAAAACAATGCTCCTACCATCCCTATCCTTTTGGTCAAAGCACTATGGGGTGCTAATTCAGAAAAACAATTTTTTCAAATTTACATCTTCAGAAACATTCCTAAATGGCTGAGTGCTCGTTGTCACCTTATCATGGGCCAGTGTTGCACACACAATCATCAACATTTACGCCCCAAACGGTGCATATGAGCGTCAGGAATTTTTCACATTGGTCAAATCCCTCCCGCTACCCCGATTCTTTTCTAATTGGCGACATGAACTGTTGGCTAACCTCACCAACAGACTGGTGGCCGCCCTCACCCCACGCCCCACAGGGTCACATATAACTACGTGTTCTAAAAGCCACCCTTGGGTTAATGGATGCGCTGCCATGACATGCCCCGCTGCTTGAAAACATGACGCGTCCCCACATCCACAATGGCCAATTAAAGTCCATGACCCGCATTGACCTTATTCTAGTGCCAGCGAAATTCCAACCCCACATCTCCCACTTCAAAACGAAATATAGAATTCTCTGATCACTGACTGGTCTCAATAACATACCACTTACCCGTCACAGTTGCAAAGGCCCCACATTGGTGCAAAATCTGCCCCCCAGAGCTCGCGTCACCAGGATTTTCCACGTGGGTGGAAGAGGCAACTTTGGCAAAATTGTTTGTTGCACCGTTTTGCGTGGACCCCATTTCCACATGGGCAACTTTCAAAGAAGACACCATCCGCCACTATTGCCATCTCTCATCCAGATGCTCACGAGCCACATTGGCGGTTATATCATGCACGCTGGCAGAATTGGCCCACTTGGAGTCCAACATTCCAGCCTCAGGATATAGCCCTGCATGGGGCCAGAAGTGGGCGGAGGCAGCCGCTCACCTCAACGCACTTGAAAGGCAACACAAACATTGGGTTTGTGTCTAATACAGGGCCACACGCATCACTAAAGGCGATAAGTGCACCGCATACTTCTTCAAAAAAATTTTGCACCACGCCAGAGCGTGGCCTGCACACAGGTGCAAAGATCGGATAATTCTATTGTGGACACACTGGCTGAAGTGGCAATCGAAATGTAAAGATATTACTCTAAGTTATACCAAGCTGAACCAATTCAGCTGGCTGAAATGGCGGAATTTCTTGACCGAGCTCATATCCGCACCATTTTCTGATACCCAGAAATAATGAATTTAATTACTCTGAATGAACTATGGACTACCATTCACGGTGCGCCAAACTGAAAATGCCCAGGCCCAGATGGCATTCCATATGAGTTCTACAAAAAATATTTTAATTATATATCCCCATTGCTGCTAGCCTCACTCAACCAAAGCCTGTTGGAAATGCGCCTCCTACCAGGAGGACATGAGGCCTTTACGGTCACACTCTTTAAGAAAGGGGATAGGCTAGACTTAGCCAACTGGCGCCCCATTTCTCTAACAAACACAGACACCAAAATTTTACCAAAAATCATGGCTAACTGTTTAGGGACTGTAGCATCTGCCACCATCTCCCCAGAACAATTTGGTTTCATCCCCAGAAGGTCAATTTGGGATAACGTGCACTCTGTGGCTAATGTGTGTCAGTCCACAGCCTCTGGGGCACTTGTATTCTTGGACCAACAAAAGGCCTATGATAGAGTAAACTGGGAATACCTTAGGGCCTGCCTCCAACAATTCCGCCTACCTCCCCGCTTCATTAACTGGGTGATGCTGCTCATGGAATCTGCAATAATGGCAGTGCGCCCAGGTTTCCTAACGGAAGTAGTCCATCCTCAAAGGGGCCTGCGACAAGGGGACCCCCTTAGCCCACTCTTATACAACTTCAGCCTTGACCCACTACTGCGAAATGTGAATGCCCAACTCACTGGGGTCCATGTGCCAGGCCAAACCCCAGTCAAGATGATGGCATATGCAGATGATTGCATGGTGGGGGTGTCTAATAACAAAGATGCACGCGCGCTTGAAGCCCTCATCCAGGAATATTCCCAGGTAAGCAACGCGGCACTGAACGCCTTCAAAACCGAAATCAATCTCCTTGGTCAGTTTCAGAACTGCTGGGCCCCAGCAAGTAGTTCTCAACCCAGCCCATCTGCTCGCCCACGTCCACGACTTACTAACTCAAAACACATCGCTCCACTGGTGCTCCCCTTTGTGCCACGACCTACCATAGGACCGGTATGCCATCTGGGCGTGTGGTTGGAGGCAGGTGGATACGCGTCAGCAGTAATGGAGTGCCATATACTGGACAACGTGACGAAGCGAATCGCCTCTCTCAGAGCCCACCCTACTACCCTCACTGGCAGGGTTGTTCTTGCCAACTCTATGCTCCTATCCAAAGTCTGGTTCAGAGCCCACGCCATCCCCTTCTCCCCAAGCTTCTTCAAATTCCTGTATGCTTTGCTACAAGGTTGGCTTTGGTCAGGCCGCCCTCCACCAGTACGGCTAGAGGTCATGTTTGGCCCTCATCATCATGGTGGCATGGGACTACTTGACTTCAAAGCCCATGCAGCCAAGATCCTGGGCACCTGGATTGCGGCCGTCACTGCTCCTACACTCCCATCCCAACACTGGTCCCGCGCAGCCCGCTCCAGCTTCTCCCAAGCCTTGGGCCTCAACAATCCATCAAACCCCCACTCCCTGATGAAATACCTCGCATCACACACATCGGCCACAGGTCCTCACGGGACCAAAACCCACTACAAACGAATCCTACTCTCCATGCGAAGTGCAGAGTGGAGAATTTGTATTAGTGGACATACAACCCGAAGAGGCCGCCCCTCTCCTCAGTTCACACAAGAGGTACAGGGGCTACCCATCCATGATGGCGTGATCCCCATTCGACCCCAAGTCCTATCCAGGGTGGACTACCTGGACATGATGGACATCCCTTATTCCACTGAGACCCAAAAGACTATCTGGAAATACGCACACCATCCTCTGTTGCAGCTTCAAGTCCGCTCCCATGTGTGGCACTGCCTGAGGCGGGTGTATCGTACAGCTGAGCGCTCTAATGCTTTACACTCATCCTGTGTCGTGTGTGGCCAGTATGGAACGCTGTTTCACCGCCTGGAGAAGTGCCCCACCTCTAAAGTAATATGGCGCGAAGTCCAACGTCTGCTAGGCCAGGATCAAACACATCCCTTCAGTCTGTCAAGAGATATGTTTGCTTCATCAATGGCCTCCCCCTCCCACCCTCCCTCCGTGCTCTGGTGGTTGCAATCAACATGTGGACTATCCACACGATTGTCTTGGATGCCATCGCTGGATCCACCCCCACCCTCCCTGAAGCTGTCCACAGATTCTGGTCTCATTTGGTGGATCACTTATAAGCGTGGATGTTTGGATATCTCCCACCACGTTGCCAACAGCTGGTCTCCTCCTGGTTCCCAGTCTGGTTTATCAAATAAGACCCCTTCCTCCACACGTGCTCTATAGTGGCTACGTCCCCTACACACGTTCCCTCCCCCTTCCCATAAGTGGCGTTCCCGCTGGCAACAAGAGATAGCATCGCTTCTCTGGGGTGCCTCCCCTGGTACTAAGTTTTGTCTCGTCTGAGTCATATTTGGAAGTGTCCATCCCATGGTCAGCCTTCCCCGCAATAAATTTAAAATTCAATTTTAGCTTCAAGCCAAATTAGGAAATATGTATGTTCAACCAATTAAAACTCATAAATCTTGGCTCACTTTAGTGGAATGGCCAATTTTATATAAAGATACAAGCAAAATTTACCTGGCGTTGCTCAGGTTTATTTATAAGCTCACAGGGATATAGCCTATAGGCTGTGCAAGCGCTACTCACAAGCCACTCAGACTAACAGCTTCACTGTTGCCCTCATGGCTGATGAGCTGATTATACTAACTTTACTTCGCCTACTTAAAACTCTAATCTGATTTTTGTTTAGTTTTGGGTGAGAAATTTGGTGAATTATTTGATAATATTTGTCAATTCTCAACCACTCACTCAAATATATTGAGTTTATCATACTCAATAGTTTCAGATTTTTATTTTTTGCTAATTCTCACCCACTCACCCAAATAGATTGAACCTATCAGACTTGAATTTTTCAGATTTCAGTATGTCAGTACATCAGTGAATGTGTTTATCAAGTAGATAGAATTCATTACCCATGCTTCACTATGGTGTCTATAGAATTTCAGATAATCAATTTATTAATTTAGATTTTATACTAAAGATAAATAATAACCACTCAACCAAATTTAATTACACAATTGAATCAACCAAAAACTGCCAACCACTCAGCTCAACCCAACTGAACTTATTAAATTAACCAATAACTAATCACCCCTCAAAATTAGACTATATCCTATCAATTTGACCAAAATTCATCAACCACTCAGCTAAACAAAATAAATCCTATTGAATCAATCAAATAACACCAAACTGCTACCTAAAACATCTTTATATTAATATCATCACATATGTGATATGTCATACAAACTTACTTAATCAACTTCTACTTAACTTGCCAAAAGTATTCTATAAATTTGTGGAAATTAGGCAGATCTTTTAATTTTATATAAACAAAACACCCAGATGCTCATGCTTCACTAATGTATTTGAAGTTTATCAGATGATAAGCTCACATTGTAGCCTATAGGCTGTGCCAGCACTACTCTTGAGCCACTTGGACTAACAGCTCTGCTGTTGCCCTTGTGGCTGATGAGCTGATTATCCTAACTTTATTCAATCTACTAAAAACTTAATACTGATTTTTGTTTAGTTTTGGGTGAGTAATTGGTGAGTTATTAGATAATATTCAATAATTTTCACCCAACCTAAATAGATTGAATATATCAGAATCAATTAGTTTCAGGTGAGCAATTTGGTGATTTATTAACTAATATTTGGCTATTTATACCCACTTGGCTTAATTTATTATACCTATCAGACTCAATGGTTTCAGATTTGATAATATTTGCCAATTTTCACCCACTCACCCAAATAGATTAAACCTATCAGACTTGAAAGTTTCATATGTCAGTCAGTAAGAGAAAATTTTTATTAAGTAGATATATACTAACGTTCATATATATACAAAATTCTTAAAATTTATATTTATTACTACATTGGCTCATTAATTTTTTTAGTTTTACTTACACTTACAATATTAGCTTTAACTATAGAAATAGTTTAAATAATAAAAAGTGATTAAGTAAAGCAATGGTGCCAGAATTTGAACAACCAACCTTTAAAAATTTAAGTTAGAGCCAAAAGCTGAGCCAATTATGCTAGGTGAGATAACTTCAAAATCAATTGTTTTTGATTCAACTTTTTTGATTTAGATTAACTTCTAAAGAGCCAAATGACCACTAACCACTTAACAAAACCATCTAAAATATCAAATCAACTAAATTATAACTGCTCAGCATACTATACCAATTACCATAAAAAACATATAATATTTTCACTTGTTATATATAAAACTTTTTATTTTAATATGAAAATAAGAATTTTAGAATTTATAAACCTTCTCCATGAAAAAATACTTATATGTGCCAACTTCTATGGTGATTGGTCAAACAGTGTCAGAGTCTATAAAACACAAACAATTATACTAATATACTGACATCCATTTTTATATATATAGATTGATCTTTGTGGATAAAAAAATCTGTTTAGATCTATTTTTTTATAAATTGAAAAAGGATTCTATGTCCTTTAAATTATAAATAAATATTAGTAAAAATTTTATTTCATTTAAGGTGGGCCAACTTTGGGACAAATATACCACACCAATAGAAGGGATAGAAAGTAGGGAACAAAAATATAAGAATGGAGGACAAAAACAAATACTGGGGTAAAACCTTCCTGCACATGTTCTGATAGGCCATGAGTACATGATCTAACTTCACTAATTTTCTTGGTCAGACTGAGGCATAGTGCATGAATCCACACGTATTGATATCCTCTTGGCACAGAAATACAATTTTGCCACAATGGGATTTAAACCTGCATCATGAGGTGCAATACTGGGACGCCCATCCCAACTATGCCACATCCCATAATATTAGTTAAATTTTATTCTTTTTGTTTAGGTTAACTCATTGATTAAATAGCAACTTATCAACCTATAAACCATATTTCTAACATTATCACTTGAAGCCACATCTAGGTTATAAAGCAAACCTATAATTAGATTACCAAATTCTAGATTAACTAAAAGTTGCCAAAATGCTCTAATACCTAATTCAATTAGAAATGATGGTATATAAACACACAAGCTAATTTTTCCAGCTTTTCTTGGGATTATAAATTAACAAATGATTCTAATTAAATTATTTTTTATATTGGTAGATGGCCATCAATAAGTTCAGAAACTGTTAAGCTTATCAAATTATCAAATTACTGACCATTTGGCTAAAAACCAATTAAACTTATCAAATTTAGCTAAATCATTAACTATTTATCCAAAACCAATTAACTATCAAATTTACTAAACCATCAACCACTAAGCCAAGACTAATTGAAACCATCTTATTTACTTAACCATCAACCACTCAGGTAAACTCAATTGTAACCATCAAATTTATTGAATCATCAACCACTTAACTAAAACTAATTGTTAAACTTAAAATTATGTTTTGTTTGGGTTGGGCTGACCTGGGGATGATACCACACCAATAAAGTGAATTGAATTAATGGTAAAGGAGGATAAAACTGAAAAACCTCCATGTGCAGCATATGATAGGCCAGAAACTCTAAGGACCGCCTTGCTATTTGTTATCTTAGTTTGGAGCATTAGTGCACAACGCTAACATAATCATAATTGTCCCCCACCCAAAGTTCATTTATCAAGAAAAATCTAGGGAGGTAGTGGTAGAGGGTCCATATTCTACCAAAGGATATTATCCCCTTAAACTTAAGATTATAAAACAAACAAAAACTACCAACCAATTATCTAAACCTATGAATCTATTGATTTAAACAAATAAAATGGGAAAAAGATTTATGTAAAAAAGCTCTAAAAAGTATAAAATAATTGAAAGATTATGAATACTCAATAAAGCCCTTTTCTGAAGTTGAGCCATACTTTAAATGGCCTTATAGTAGTCATTTATAATATATATAAGCAGCACTGTATATCTAATTTTTAAATTTTTATTTGAGGTGGGATGACTGACAGGGTAAATACTGACATTAGTGAAATTCCAGAGGTTACAGAGATCATACATCAGATCAAGAGGGTATGTTATGAAGATAGATCAAATAATTGCATATCAAATGAATTAATATAGTGAAAATGTTCAATTAACAATTTAAATCACCTTAGTTGTAGTATTATTTAGTCAATTAATTGCACCAAACAAATTTACAATGAGACTGAGACAATTCCCAATGCCTTTCAACATAATATGCAAGTTGCATTTCCATAAGCCCCAAAGAATAGTGCACTGTTTTAAATCAATTAAGCTTAGGTAAGTCCAGAAAAGTTGGATGGTAAATAAAACAAAGGCATTCATTTGGGTAATATTATCAGTTAATAAAATTATTCTTTATCATGCAAAAACTATTGAGTTTATTTACTAAAGTGTTATTAATACCAATCTACCACCCCAGCCTACAAGGAACTCCCTTCCAACTTTCCCTTTTTTAACCATATCTTTAGGCATTTCTTATACCAGATTATACACCATTTCTTATACCTGAACACATCTAGTGTCATTGTCATAATGGATTAAACCCTTAGTTATGCTAGCTCATGGTTAGCTACCCCCAACCAAGTCAATAATACACCAGTCCTTGATAACAACCTGGGGACAATACCTCACCAATGAAGGGAAGTGAAGAAAATGGGAAAGGAGGATAAAACCCAGAAAACTTCCATTCACAGTGTATGATAGGCCAGGAACTCCATGGACCAAATTGCTATTTGCTATCTCAGTTTGGGGCATTGCTGCACAAAACCAACACAGTTGTAATCATCACCTACCCAAATTTCATCACCAGAACTGAACTCAGGGAGGCAGTAGTAGAGGGTCCAAATTCTACCACTGGGCATCCTCCCCTAGCACTGATTATCTGAGTTACTTAGTGTTTAAACTTATGTTATAGCCAAATATTAGCTTAATCTGTATTTGTAAGCAAAACTCTCAAGTCAGGTTGGAGATGGTCTGATTTCAATAAGGGATTTTATTGAATATTTGTAATTTCTCAATTATTATATACTTTTTAGAGCCTTTTTTAGAGAAGAATCTTTTAGACAAATAAAAGTTTTTTAAAGCCATTTTTTCCTATTTTTTGAAGCCAGTTCTTTTTTTCTAAAAAGAGAGTATTACTAAAAGTGGTTTTTTTCCACCTAATTTAATATACAAACAATATCTCTATATACATTTTTGAAACCTTATTATTTTAATACTGAAATAGAAATTATTAGTATATATAACATATATAGTATCTCATTGTTAGACATTCTCCTTCTCAACTTTTATAAAGAGTGTTGGAGGTAAGAATGCCCCTGAATCTGCTAGCATGATTGGCCCATCACCTGTCCAATCTTTGAATAATATTGTGGTTATCAATGATATGAGTACTAATGGCGAAAAGACCTTGGCGGATTCTCAGTGGAACCCTATCTATCAGGAAAAAATGATTTATAACCAAAATTGGCTTAATAAGGTAAAAACTGATAATAGGATTGCTCCAACTTCTCGGCTGAATTTGAGGTGTTTATTACCACATGGGTCTGATCAATTCCAAGGTGAGAAGATTTTACTCACTGGTGATTGGATACAATTTATCAAACCATTACCACACAGGTCAGTTTTGCCACAAAATATTTATCTTCAATCTGATAGGCTGAAAGCCTATATTTCCTAATTTGGATGACTCAGCTTTATAATACTTTAGCCCCAAATACCCATGGTCCCAGGATTTGAACTAGTTTAAATAGGAAATACTAGTATCAAAGAAAGGTTTTTTTGGCTTGCACCGCTTAAACAATAGAAAATATGAAAAACTTTAAAAAAGCGTTATTTATTACTTTTATTTAAAAAATAAGTTTCTCACTTTGAAAAAATATATGTGGCATCCGTCGGTGGATCCCACAAACTGGTGCTCACTACAGGGGTCAAGCTCCCTGAATACTTTGATAAAATATTAAAACAATGGAGAGTGTCACCCGTTGAGTGCGAAATGGGAAGGGACTGAAGATGATGATCAAATGGACAGCCCTACCACTTTGATGTTTGGAGAAGAATGATTTGAGCGAATATTAATACCTGAGCCTCGTCGCATCACCAGGCCAGCCACTGAAGCCGTGAGAGACCTTACCCATGGTATCCTTAACCCTGGCAACATTGCATCCTGCAAATGAGCGTCATTGGTAGAGGAACGCCACTTGTTTCTCTATGAGACTAGTGTCCTCCCAGAGACCTATGGTCAGCTTACAAATTTGACCACTTATGTATGCAAGTTTGCTCACCCTGCCTTGGTACACATGATGCATCTCTTAGCTGGACATCACAAAGAGTTACATCGACACCTAGATAGTCATGCAGCTCTGAATTTAGCTTATAATAATTTGTATTAACTGACCTCTGAACATCTTGGAGCAGTCAGATCTGGTGTGGAAGCTAATCATAACTTCATCATACAGCTGCATGACTGACTTACTACTATGGACACTGGGATTGTAAAGTACATTGAGGAGGCCATGAAGATATTCCAGGATGAACTGAACGCTTCCACCGCTAGCACCCACTTGTTGTTGGAGGAGTTTGCTAATGAACTTATAACATAATGAGCAAACGCACCGGGACCTTTTAGCCCCTGACTCTGTCCCTCAAGAGGAATATGAACAGTGTGTGGCTGCGGTGAGCGACAGTTAATTCAGGCCTTTTCACATGTTGATGAGCTTGAACGCCATCTGTTGCTTGAACCATCTAGCGCCACCTCCACCCTTACGGCCAAAGTTGGTCATCTAGAAAAGGAGCTAGCTATCAAAGCTTCATTTGAAAATACCAAATATTTGGCATGTTGCCTGACTGAATGCGAAACCAAAGCTAAAGTGGTAAAAGCTTTGATGGATAGCCTGTGCTGTCAAAGGAAGTATTTAGTCAATTAACGCAGGTCAAGCAGAAGTATAAACAGATTAAGGAGGGAGTACAAGGCCCCAGCTCCCACTCTCGTGACAATAAAGGGTGTAAACAAATGAAAGAAGAGCTGAAGAACTGTGTGGAAGCCGTGGAAACTGCTCAATTAAACCTAAGCTCGCTGGTGTCACAACTCCATTTTAAGTCAATGCAATGGAGAGCTGAGTGGAAGATCTTGAAACTCATAAATTAGGGATCAAAGCTCGACTGAGACTATGTGAATCTGGGCCCCTAGAAGCCCTCTCCAAAATGGAAACCCAGCTCAAAGCCATGCATGACCAGTTTGATCGCCTTTCGCGGACCTTTGACCAGTTAAACTACCACTCTGAAACCCCAGAAACAGAAGCCCCAGCTATTCATACCCTTACCGAGGGTGATTTTAGTTCATTCAAACCGACGTTCAAAGACAAGTTTATCCCCATTGAGGGCATCATTGCTTCATTTTTATATGTCTATGAAGTGGCTATGGAAGGGGCAACGGATCGTAAGAAGGCCAAACATATACCTTCCTGTTTGGGCCGCATGGCACAGGAGGTGATGGTCCCACATATGGATGCTCTTAGCATCTGGTCCGAGGTTAAAGAGGCCCTCATAAACACGTTCAGTTCAAAACAGGCTTTAAGTATGAAAAAGCAAGATTTTATGCATATGAGTATCCGAAAAGGAGAGTCAGTGGTTGCTTTTGTGGAATAGTTCTATATGGAAGCCCAGACATTGTTAACTTTAAAGATGTTGACTTTGGATGATGCTGTAGCCGCCGTTTTATCTGGAGTGGCTTCTTACCCTCCACTAGCGATGCACATCACCTCAGTTAAACGCTATTTCCATACCATTCAAGACATCAAGGAGGCGTTGATAGATGTCGCTGATTTCCATAAGCCCAAAGTTTCACACGGAGCAGTATCTCGTCCTCACGTTTTAACCATTGAGGATTCAAAGCCTAAGCCTTGAGCCCTGGCTATTGAAGACAAGAAGGAGCCCCTTTAGCTAATGGGCCCTGAGGAGCAAAACCTCAAAGCAAAACGTCCTGAACGCCCTCGGTGCAAATACTGCTACAAGTTTGGACACAATGAGGCTGTGTGCTTGAAAAAGAAAGCTGACGCCGAAGAACAGGAGCAGGGAAAAGTAATGTCAGCGTAGGGAAAGGCACACCTATTGCTAACAAATCTCATGTGCCTGACTCATTAAAAAAACTTATGCCATTAACTCGCGTTACTAATACCCCTGGGGATGATTCTGAGGGGGGAACAGATGAGGTTGGCTATTTCGTTGTAGGAGTACCTGCTGTAGTGGAAGTCCCCAATCGCTTAAACGCTGGAGGAATAGATGAGTCCATCATACCTGAAGAGACATATTTTTGTCAAGTTGTAGGGGAACCACCCATTATTGATACTACCAGCAATGCGGATGAGGTGTTGTCTAACCTTATTCGCCCTCTCCAGCATGGCCATACCATGCAGTCCATCCTGGAAAATTACCCCTGAGACCGCGTGCAAATTAACCTCCACTTTTCATCTTAAGGAGGTCTTAGCGCTATCGCCCACTTTTGGGGGGATACTTACAAAGGTTGAAGTGGTTATCCAAAAAGTTCAGGTGATGGCTATCCTAGATATAGGCTCCCTGGTGAACGTAATCTCTTCCAAGTTGACGAAAAAGATCAAACTTGCACCTGACTTAGAATATAACCAAGACTTTGGAACCGCTGGTCCTTAACAACACCCGCGCACTTGGTGCTTACTCATTACTTCCCATTCATATTGGGAAGCTTATTCTATCAGCCCCTGCAGTGGCTTTGGATAATAACGCTTATGATATGCTTATAGGTACTCAGTTTATGATTGAATATGAAGGTATTATCAATATGAAGCTGGGGTTCTTGTTGTTGCTCAATTATGAAGTCCCCTTAGTTCTAGCCAATAAAGAACCCAGCAAGAAGGAATACTCTTTCATGGTTGAGTACCCGCTTTCCGCTTTACCTATACATTATACCACCTCTGGGAAAATTACAAAAAATTGCCTGATTCTGTGGATGCTACCGAAAGTATTCCGTTTTATGTGGCCAATGAAGTGGTGATTAAACCTGGTGAACAACGGGTGGTAGACATGAGTAACACTCTTAAAATCCCTCGCCACTGTTTATTACACTTTTAAGTATTGACAGAATTAGCCCTGTTGAGCCTCGGGTATTGCGTGGTGTTTTAGACCCAGCCTATCTGAGGCCTATTACTCTATTGTTGGGGAATCTCACTGATAGGGATATATTTGTAAGAAAGCATCAGGAGGTGGGCCGAGGGTTTTTACTCCCTGTGGAGGAAGTTGAACAAATCCACTCTATTGGCTCAATGGCAGATTTAGGCCTGCCCACAGATAACCTGGTATGTACCTTGCTGAACGTCCATATTTTGAATGAGCTGACCTCAGATGAGTTGGAGAAAGTGCATACTCTCCTGGATGAGTATAGTGATATATTTTCGAAATCAGACAATGATTATGGCCATATGAAGGGCTGGTGCCACTCCATCGATGTGGGTGATGCCCATCCCATTAGTTCAAAACCTTATCACAAGTCAAAGGTGGAGGAACAACAAATGAGGACGGAAATCATGCAGTTAGTAGACGCGGGGTTATTAGTTCCTTCGCAAAGCCCTTGGTCCTCCCCCTTTTGCTAAATAAAGAAGAAAAATGGAGGTCATCAGATAGTTATGGAATATCGCAGGTTAAACAATCTTATGAAAAAGGATAGCTATCCTATCCCACGCATTGACGATGCCCTGGCCCAGCTTTCAGGCTCAAACCTTTTCTCTGCCATGGACTTGGCCAGTGGTTAAAGGCAAATGGATAAACTCCTCAAGATCAAGAGAAATGCGCGTTGATATGCAGTAAAGGTCTTTTCCAACCTACGCGATTACCTCAAGGGTTGTGCAACGCACCTGCCTCTTTCCAGCGTGCAATGGATCACATTTTGCAGGATCTTAAGTTAGCCTGCGTTATTGTCTACCTTGATGACATTACCATATACTCGAAGTCCTTTAATGAACACCTTGACCATTTGAAGGAGGTATTCCAACGCTTACAACGCTCAAAAATTAAATCAAAACCTTCAAAGTGTACTTTTTTCCAAAAAAATTTAACTTCCTTGGACATACCATTTCTCTAGAGGGTATCCAACCCATACAAGATAAGGTTGAAGCGATTTCCAGAATGCCACCCCCTAAAAACCTATGGGATATACAGGTATTTTTAGGGATGATGGTGTATTACCATCAGTTCATCCCTAAGTTTGCCCAACTCAGCAAGTCCCTTGTTTGTTTACTAAAAAAGAATATCCCTTTTCAATGGGGCACTGAACAGAAGGCTGCCTATGAAACAATGTAATTGCTGCTACAAAAATGGCCTATCCTAAGGCATCCCAATTATGGAAAACCGTTTATCTTGTTTACAGATGCTTCAAACTACGCCGTCAGGGCCATCCTATCCCCAATTAGATGAAAAAGCGATAGATCATCCTGTCTCATATTTTAGTAAGATGCTATCAAAGGCAGAACGCAACTATAGTCTTACTGAGAAGGAGTGTCTTGCCGTTCTACTAGCAGTGAAGTATTACCGCCCTTTCTTGTATGGGACCTAGTTCACTGTGATTACGGACCACGCATCTTTAAAATGGTTGCAAAACTGAAGGACCCTACGGGGCGGTTAGCTCGCTGGGCTCTAAAGCTCCAGCATTACAATATGAAGATTGAACACTTCTCTGGAACCCGCCACATGAATGTTGATGGGTTAACTCAGCTGCCCATCCTCCACTTAGATAACAGTGAAGCGTAGTGGCTGTATGATCTTTTAATGACCCCAAATGTCTGGGAAGATGAGGATGAGCCTGTACAGAGGATGTTGGCCTGGCACTCCCATAACACTAAATTAGAAAGCGGGAAGTTGTATAAACAAGTGGGGCGAAGTGGTTGCTTTACCTACGACCCTCAGAACTTGTACCTGTTATCTTGGAAGCTCATTCAACTTTAGGCCATGGAGGAGTAAAGAAAACCTATGAATGGATTAAGGATCAATATTTTTGGGAGGGAATTATGGAAGCCATCATCAAAGTCTTGGATGCTTGCCTTACATATAAGAAGCAGTCTCAGCTCAAAGCTAGATATCAATATCAGCTGACTACCCCACAACAGCTGTTCCATACCATAAGCTTGGATGTAGTAGGGCCGCTTCCTCAAACCACGGGTGGAAACAGATATATTTTGGTAGGCATTGACCACTTCATGAAGTGGGTTGAAGCTGTGGCGCTGCCAGCCCAAACTGCTAAGGCTACTGCCACATTTCTTCATCAAAATATTTTCACTCGACATGGGTGCCCTCAAAACTACTTTGTGATAACGGGAAAAATTTTACCTCCAGAATAGTTAAAATCTTAGCTACTTCCATGGGAGCCCATCAACTGTTCTTAGCTCCATATAACCCATCAACCAATGGTACAGTGGAGCGAGAAAATGGTACTTTGGTTTCTATTTTATGGAAAATGGCTTCATCTGATCCCCTTCATTGGGATCATTATCTCCCTAGCGCTCTTATGGCTTATTGAATTAGCTATCATCAGATTTTGAAAATGTTCCCTTTCCGAGTTTTGTATGGCAGGGAACTGGGCATACCTGCTCTTCTAGCTAAGGATGTCTTTTCTAGAGGAGAGGAGCCTGAGAAAGCCATGCGAAGGTTAGCTAACCGCATCATTCAGCTTTAATCAGAGTCTATGGCCAACCTAGCTAAAATAGTTACTAACCAAGGCCAAGCTGCCAATGAGCTCCAAGCTCCTCTACCTTCTTTCCAAGTGTTGGATATGGTTTTATATTACCACAATTGCATACTCCACATAGTGGCAAACTTGGATCAATCTGGGAGGTTCCATTTACTATCATGTATAAGAGAGGAAATGAGTATTCTATAAAGTCTTTGGCTACAGAAATTATCATAACCCGGGTACATGGCTGCTTCCTATGACCCTACAATCCTCCCAACATTCTTGAGGGGGGCAATGTCAGACATTCTCCTTCTAAACTTTTGAAAAAGAATGTTGGAGGTAAGAATGCCCCAGAATCTGCTACCATGATTGGACCCATCACCTGTTCAATCTTTAAATAATATTGTGGTTATCAATGATATGAGTACCAATGGCGAAAAGACCTTGGCATATTCTTGGTGGAACCATATCTATCAGGAAAATATGATTTATAACCAAAATTGGCTTAATAAGGTAAGAACTGATAATAAGATTACTCTAACTTCTTGGCTGAATTTGAGGTGTTTGTTACTACATGAGTATGATCACCTCCAAGGTGAGAAGATTTTACTCACTGGTGATTGGATACAATTTATCAAATCATTACCACACAGGTCAGTTTTGCCACAAAATATTTATCTTCAATCTGATAGGCTGAAAGCCTATATTTCCTAATTTGGATACTCAGCTTTATAATACTTTAGCCCCAAACACCCATGGTCCCAGGATTTGAACTAGTTTAAAATAGGAAATACTAGTATCAAAGAAAGGACTTTTTTTGGCTTGCTCCGCTTAACCAATAAAAAACATAAAAACTTTAACAAAGCGTTATTTATTACTTTTATTTAAAAAAGTAAGTTTCTCACTTTGATAAAATATTTATGGCATCCATTGGTGGATCCCACGCTCATAAACAAATTACTGATTACCCATTTTATTATATTTATTTAATTTTAATGCTTAATCTATGCTAAATTTACTGATTGTCATTTCAAAAAATCCATACTATTGTATTTAGTTGATTTTATTAGTTAAAGTATGCAAAATGATAGGCATTTATAATTTTTTAAGCTGGTCATGCTAGTATCTAATACTTGCCTGGATTTTATTATATCCCCAGCCATAGGACATACACTAAGTCAAAAGTTGATTTGAAGCTATTGCTTTCCTAATGTCAGAATTAAGTCTATCCAGCAATGAACATTCCCATAACTAAAATCCATTGCTTTTACCCTATTTTGGCATACCTACTAAACTATTGTTCAGATACTGGACCAATACTTACAAAACTAAATGGGACTTAAGTTGGAGAAGCCTCTATTTTTGGAAAATAAGCTCGTCCAAATTGGTACATTAGTTTTGGAGTTATGCATGTACAAACATAAATATATATTTATTTATTTAAAATTGAGAACCTTCATTTTTAAAGCTAGTTAAAAATATACATGCAGGTCAAATTGCAAAACTCTTTCTTTTACAAAGTCAATTAAAAGTCAAACCGCTCACCAAAAATGATATACAATTATTTGTAAATTTTCTAAACTTTTTAATTCTTATATATATCTTTTTGTTATAGTAGTTATATTTTCTTTTAACAAACAAACTATCACCATTCACAAAATTTATAAGTATTTGTGACAAGGTTTTATTTTTGATGCATTTGTCTATGAGTTAGTGTATTCTACATACACACACATATACATATAATGATTTTTATTTTATATTAAAAGGGTGGTTAGCCTGGCAGGTAAAACTGCTTCAACCCTAGTGCAGTTTTGAGTTTTAAAACCTATACTGGCTAGAAAATTCTTGGTGTGGTATATTTGTCCCAAGTTTGACCTCCTCAAATATTTTTATATCAAAATTAGCTAACAATTTTGACATATGGTTATTATTAAGAGAACAACACTCACCTTTATTCAAATTCTCTACTTTAAAACAAGTTTGCTAAATGCTAGGATTTTCAGGGCCTTTAATCATCTTTCTCATATAACTGCTCTTATTCTCACCTTGCCTAGTAATTTGTACATTGAGAGTGTCAGGCTCATATGCAGTAAATCCCTTGTTTACATCACCAAAATGGCTCTTTTTATCCAGAAATTTTCTCCATTATCACCGCCCATGTACCCAAAGAAATCCAAAATTCCTACATTCCCAAATTCCATTTATATTATTTTTGTTGTAATGTCAGGGAGACGGCAGGTAAAGTTTAAACTGACCTGCCAGTCAAGATGTAGAAGCACAAAAAGGTGATCCAGAATGAAGAGCCATTGTGGGATCCACCAAAGGATGCCACAAATATTTTTTCAAAGTGAGAATCTTACTTTTTTAATAAAAGTATTAAATAACACTTTGTTAAGTTTTTATGTTTTTTTGTTTTTAAGCAGGGCTAAACCAAGAAAGGTCCTTTCCTCGATACTAGTATTTCCTATTTAAACTATTTCAAATTTTGAGACCATGGGTATTTGAGGCAAAAATATATAAAGCTGAGTCATCTAAATTAGGAAATATAGGCTTTCAGCCTATCAGATTGAAGATAAATATTTTGAGGCAAAACTGACCTGTGGGGTAACAATTTTATAGTTTGTATCTAATCACTAATGAGTAAAATCTTCTCACCTCAGCGGTGGTCTGACTCATGTGGTAATGATTGGATACTTTGTACCCAATCATTGATGGGTAAAATCTTCTCACCTTAGGAGGGTTCAAATCTGAGTGGTAATGATTTGTTAATTTGTACCCAATCATCAATGGGTAAAATCTTCTCAACTCGCAGAGGTTCAGATCCATGCAATATTGAACAACTCAAATTCAGCTGAGAAGTTGGAGTAATCCTATTATTAGTTATTACCTTTTTAAGCCGATGTTTGTTATAAACCATATTTTTCCAATAGTTAGGATTCCACTGAGAATCCGCCAAGGTCTTTTCACCATTGGTACTCATATCATTGATAACCACAATATTATTTGATGATTGGGCAGTAGATGGGCCAATCATGGTAGCAGATTTGGGAGCCCTAATACCTCCAACATTTTTTTTCTTAAGTCAAGAAGGAGGATGTCTGACAGCCATTACCGCATAAACAATGTTGAAGTGTACAAAAGAGTAATGATTAAAGGCTGACAGGCCACTAGTTTTAAAAAAAAACCCAGTGAGAAACCAGTCTGTTGTGACTCCAGGCCCAATGGGCCTTGGCTTGGGGAGTTGCAAGATTGTATTGGGTAGTTTGGGGCTCCCCATAGGAAAACTGGGTATGGCAACATTGACAAGGGGGAAGATCCTCACCTGGAGTGAAAATATTTGGGCTCACAAGATACTGATATCCTTCTGGCAAATGGCCTCCACAATAGGGTAGAGCTCCACAAAATTCTTAACACAATTAGTCCAATTAAATGTTGTAGAAATCAAAAACACAAACATGTCTGGGATTGCTCAGACAATATGAGATCTGTGAGGCCACATAATGATGCCACAGGGGTTTGTCAAATAAAAATTTAAACTTAACTAAAATAATTGGAGCTCAGGAAGATTTTTATAAATTGTAAGATATGAAAATCAACCATCAATTTCCTCAGTGTGTTGAAACTGCTTAAATATATGATCAATTAGAAAAAAAGGTTAGAAAAGTGCAGGATTGGGGCCCTTAAGATCTTTTCTAACCCGGTGAACTTTGAGTGAGGGGAGAAATAAATTTATTTGGAACTGACTTTAAAAGAAATGTTGGCATGCCAAGTTGTTGTGGTTCTTCCACAGATGCCTGTTTGTGGATTTTCTGTGGTTTCAACAATTAGAGCAATAGTGTCTTACCCAATGGGTAGCAGAAATCTCCCAAGGCCACCCCATGTAGGGTGGTCCCAAGAGGTTGGGAACAGGTTTAATTGCCCAACCCTCCCCCCAGTTGCTCCAGCATCCATATGGCCAAGCAAGATTTATTGGACAGAGATTCTGATGCTTTTGGGTAATATTTTAAACTTGCAATAACATTTTTCAATGGTTAATGTCATTGGTGAGCTTTTCTGAATAATTGGCACTTGACACTTATTTACTGAAGTTATGCCCCTGTTGGGCTTTGTTTCTGAGGGTTTAAGACTCTTAACCTTGATGCTAAAGGCTTGTTGCCATCACCTTCATGTGAACCTTTTGCCTCGTGGGAATGCCAACTTTCTGATAGTTTAGCACAGATTCCCTTAATTTGCATTACTAATTTAGCTGAAGTAATACTGATATGGATTGTGGGATCCTAGATCAAAAGCTGTTACCTATCACTCATCCACCACATGTCAAGGTCATTATGTGAGATGAGAGGGGCAGCTGGCCTTCTCAGACCCTTTTTTGATGAAAAATGGGAATGGCACCCAGTCCAAGCGGAGGGGATGTTTCCCTGGACTTACATTACCCTTCCCTTTTCCTAAAGGGGTAGAGCCACCACTGGTGAATTGAGCGAGGGCCACATTCTTGAGGGCCTTGGGCAACTTGATCGCCATTAGTGTAGCAATCATTGGGGGAGGATAGGGTTCACCTGGGTGGGTGACATGGAAAGCCTTGACAAGCTCTGAGCAGTTGGCACAGTCCTACATGCCAACCCAGCTATTCTCATAGACTGGATAGCCTTTCCATGTGACTAGATATTAAACTGAACGGCGTAAACTTTGGGAAGCAGGGTTGCTCTCAACTTCAGCTTTTACACGCCCTCAATCACAATGGACTTTGGTTCCATTAGGATTACCCTCTTGAATGGGACAGCTGAGAGACATGGAAGACCAGATGTTGCTTTCAGCTAGGTGGCAATTTCAGAAGAAAGGTGCCATTTTATAAGTCTTATTCTACAAAATGGGGACTTGAGCGTTTAATTGCAAACTTTCACAAGGGGACCTGCATCTGAGAGTGGCGTGTTTCAAGCATGACATGTGAAACCAACTTTATACTATGATCTGAGAACCGCCTCTGATCTGCAAACCGTTTGTAATCACTTATGGCCTTAGTTAAATGCTCACAAACCAGGTACTGTGTGGCCCAAATGGCGAGCGCAGTCAGCGGCAGCTGTTACCCTTGGGCGAAGGCATGGGTAAACCAAAAAATGATGGGTTATACCTCAAGGTTGCTTCACATGGAAAAGCCAGTGGAAGCATGAGTTCCATTATTATATAAAAACTGAGTGAGGAGAAGGTCATTGGCCCATTTATCCTGAGCTGCTGCAGCGTAGCACCACAGACAATGAATCTAAGATCTTATTGACTCATTTAGTTTGGTCATCTAACTGTGGATGGTATGCAGTGGAGCTACAGGGCATAATATCCAAGATTTATAATAACTCTTTCCAAAACTGCACTTTATTTTGGGTTCTGCAGTCACTGATAATTTCTTGAGGTATCCTGAACATCAAAACCACATAGTGCACAAACATGCGAGCAGTTTCTTTGGAAGTCATGGAGGAAGGTCATGGGATGAACAAGGAGAATTCGGTGAAGCAGTATATGACCACCATAACTGCTGTAAACCTTTTAGAGCTGGGAAGCTCAAAAATAAAGTTCACAGTCACTGATGTCCATGGCCTTTCTACCTGCTGCAGTGGGTGTAAGAGACCATTTCTACTAGACCAGTCTAATTTTGGCCTGTGCGCAAGTTGCACAGTCTACAATTCATGTTAGAACATCCTTTGATAAGCCCAGCCAATTATAGGTACAATTGACTAAATCAACGCACTTCTTCATCCCCTGGGTGACCAACTGCAGGTAGATCATGATGAGCCTGTTTTATCTTGGCTCAGAGGAGGGTAGGGACCCACAACCATGACCTAAATTGAATGAGCCCTTTGACCAGAGAATAAAGGGAGTTCTTTGAATCTTGGAGGGACAACCACTCCATAAGGTCCACTCCTTCAGCACATTCCATTTGCGCTGCTGGGACTGCTGCGAAATCAAGGGCACATCCAGAGCTAAGTCTTCTGCCAAACCATGGGAGGTATGATGGTCAAGGTTTGGGTTGTGGAATGAGTGTGATAAGATCTGCCTCATTTGAGTCGGCTTAGCAAAGTGAAGGGTTGCAGCTTAGAAAATTGAGGAGAACATTTAATACTCCTTTCACAAATTTTTAATTTGAAGTTAAAACTATACAAATCCTGGTAGGTTTAGGCCTGCCAGTGTGCCAACTTCTGTGGCTTGCAGAAATAAAGAAGAGCTTGGTGATCTGTTCACTCAGTCAATTCATGCTTAGCGCCCTACAAGAAATACCATCAGTGGTTCAAGTCACACGCCGCGGATGCCAGCTCCTTGTTGTAGATGGCCCAATGTTCAGTGGAAGAAAACTTGAGGTAAAATAAGCAGCTGGGACTTCTAACCCATAGTGTTCTTGGAGAAAGGCATCCTCTACTGTGGTGGAAGACGCATTGCACGCTACAATATAGGGTTTGGAGAAATTTACAATCTTAAGGATGGAAGGACAACAAAAGCACCTCCTTAATTAAATCAAATGCCTGCTGGCACTTGTGAATTCAGCAAAAGGGGAATTTCTTGCCCATAAGCAGATGTAGTGGTACGGCTTACTGGGATATTGCAGAAGAATTTTTTTAGAAATATAATAGTGTCCAAGAAGCTTCCTTTTTGGTTTTAGTTTGTTTGAGGTTATCCACTCTCAAATGGCATCCAGTCAGCTGGGCAGAATGGCGTAACCATTTTTTGAGTTGTGATTACCCAAAAATGTAACTTTATCTCAATAAAACTCACACTTAATGGTTTAACAAAGAGACATGCCTTATGCAAAACAGCTACTACCGCTATAAGTCTTTTGCATGTTGTTTAGAGTAGGGGAGTATACCAGGATATCACTAATGTATGCAACTGCGTAGGTTAACTAGAGATTACTCAGAAAAATAACAATCATCCTTTGGAATGTTGCAGGCGCATTCTTAAACCCAAAATGCATCAATCAAAAGTGTAATATGCCTCATTTTGTCTGGATAGTGGTAAGCTATTTCTGACCTTCCATCAGCCAGATTTGAACAAAGGCGTTAGCTATATTAAGCTTTGAGTACATGCATGACTTGGCAATCACTTTATCAATTATCTATTCCAGTGGCAGTAGGTAGGGGTCATGGACCGTGATATTGTTAAGGTGGCTATAATCCATGCAGGGATGAAGGAAACCATCTGACTTCTTGGCAAAGACAATAAGAAACATCAGGGATGCCGCTTTGAAAAGCCAACCCTTTTTTGGCATGTCATCTAACTATGCATTGAGGTCAGCCTCCTCCTCACTTGTATTCAGGTACAATAAGCAGTTTATGTTTACCACCTCCACCATTGTCCAAAAATTCAAGTCAACTTCCATATGTGGGGGAAAGAGATCCGCCTTTTTGGAAAAAAATGCTTTGATATCCCATAAACGCCTTAAGAAAATCCAGTGGAAGACCCACGGGAGAAATGAGAGATGTAACCATTCCACAACCTCAAGTTTTAATAAGGGTATTCAATAAAGGAAACTAGCCATATACCTGACCGTTGGAAAACAATAGCATATTAGATTCAAGGTGAATTCTCACATGCTGCCAGCGCTACCAACTCACATGTTATAATTTTTGCAATATAGGTAATATATGCCAAGAAGGTTGCACAGGGTAAAAGCTCACTGAGAAGGGACAGATAATTGAAGATTATTGTCCTTTAACCAACTCAATAAACTTATTATAATTAGGAGTAATTGCCCCAACGACACCTCTTTATTTAACTTGATATTTTACAGCAGATACTCTCTGCTCCGCTCTTTCTTCTCTACTAACAATCCGCCTTCTTCTTTTGTCTCATCTCACTTATATATCAATGACTTCAGTCAATACCACTCTTTTGGCTTAGAAAATTTAATTTTGTTGTATTCTCATTGGCTCTGTCAGAGTACACTATTCTTAAATTACCTTTTGCCTTAGTTCAAGGCGATCTCCTAAATATTTATCATATGTCAACATCGCCTTATTGCCTTATTTGGAGGTGATCTAATAATTATTCTTCCAGAACCAATATCGCCTCATCTCAAAGCGCTTGAATAATTGTAACTAGTCATCATGGTCAATGGATTATAGCCAATCCGCTATAGCTACTAGAGCTTATTGTCCAGTCATATCAGAATCTTGACATTATCCCCCTTGATTGGATGATAAGTCTCCTGTTGTTTATACGCCCGTTGAAATTTTAAATGCAGTTAGTTGATAATCTGACCACTTGTGGGTCCTTGATAGTATAGGTGTTGACAACTGTTTTCAAATAATTATTAAATAAACCAATCCAGATACTGACCAATTTGTGTTTCTGACCAAACCTAAGCTAATCAGGGAATAGAACCATCTCTCCATCTTTAACTGAACTAGCCCACTATGCCATTCTCAATTGGTGGCCTGATTCCTTATCCTTTTAGCTGAACTGAAGGAGTATGCTTTGGTTTTCAACTTGATTAATGTGGTCACTAGGTTAGTCAAGTAAAGTTAGGGATCCATTCCACCAGTATCTTCTATTTAAGCATAAGGCAGTTCTTGAAGGTCTGGGTGTCATCCATATAGTAATTGAAAGGGACTCTTCCCCATGGCAGAATGGTAGCTATTGTTGTATGCAAAAACGGCGGTGGAAAGGAGGGAACTCCAATTGGAAGCTCAATTTATTACCAATTTTCAAAATATGTTCACCAAGGTCTCATTAACTTGCTCAACTATCCCTTTGGATTTGGGGTGGTATGGGTTCATCAGAACTCCACAGATGCCCAGCAACACGTTCAACTTTGGAAGGATGTGCAAGGTAAGGTTGGTTTCATTATTGGTAAGGACAAGCTGAGGGCAGCCATGTTGCTGCATTAAGCATACCATTATGAACTTGGACATTGTGACTGCCCCCAAATCCCATATCACTCGCGCTTCAACCTCCTGGTCAAGTGGTCAATTGCCACTAGTATTTATTTGGACCAGTTAGCTTCCATTGGCAGGGGGCTAACAACATCAATGGAAACTGTATGCCAAGCAAATTGTGGTTTCAATAACCGGTATGAGGTCTTTTGGATGATTGTTTTTCCACTTGGCACTGGTTAAAGCAGTAAATTGTTTAAAGCACAACAAAGTTCATGCTTTAACAATAATACTGGGGTGCAACTATTTCAATGTCTTGCATACTACACCATGTTTGACTGCCTTATGTGTGCTCATGATAATGCTAGGCCGTACCAAGGGTTTCAAAAAGTTCACTGTAGCATCTCCAATCTGTTTGTACACCTCCCTTTTATCGCTGAAAAGTATTAGCTCACATTTTTAAAGCCTTTATGACTTTAGGCGGCTCATCATCATATATTTTTCTGATCATTATATTGTACATCACATCACTCAGATCCGCTGTGACAGCAACAGTTGGCACTCTTGATAAGCAATTGGCATTCTGGTTTTTGCTTCAGGTCAGTAGAGGATCTAAAGTCATAAGCCTGAAGTTTGAGAGCCCATCGAGATAGGCGACCTTCAAACTCCTTGAGGTTCTGCAACCAACGTAATGAAGAATTATCCGTTCTGAATTTAACTTCACCCATGCAAATACACCCTAAATTGCTTATACACATAGATCACCGCTAAGCTTCCCTGCTAATTTATAGTATAAATAAGTTTATGGAAATTCTGGCTCTGACTGCAGTACGCCACTGTATGTCCTCCCCCTCATCATCTTTTTGGGATAGGACAGCCCCTACAGCAGAAAGTGATGCATCCGTTTGGACGATGAACTCTTTATCAAAGTTCAGATAACGTAGCACCAGCGCACTGATTAGCATCATGAAAAGTGTTTCAAAGGAGCATTGACGGCGTTATGTTCATTCAAACATGACATCCCTCTTTAATAACTCAAATAGTGGGCCCCAATAGAGCTGGAATTTGGGATGAAGTACTGGTAGTAGCCGACCATTCCCAAAGATACCTGTTTTGCGCTTAATGTTTGGTGTAATCATTTTTTGGGTGGCCTACACCTTGGCTGGCTGCGGTTTCAGTTTTTCAAGTCTACCACAAACATCAGGTATTCCAGCTAGTCTTTAATAAAGTGACATTTATGGGTTTAATCTTAATGTTGGCCTCATCAAGCTGGTGGAATACCTCCTCTAGATGGTTAAGTGCTCAGAAAAAATTTGGATAAAAGCTTGATGTCATTAAGGCACATAAGGATGCATGACATCTTCATGTCATCAAAACTAGTGACCATGGCTCATTAAAACGTAGCTGGGGCGTTACATAGCCCTTAAGGCATATGTGTCAGTCGGAAAAGCCCCTTGGGATTGATTATAGCGCATTTCTCCTAAACCACTGCGGGAAACTTAATTTGTTAGTAACCCAATATCAGATCAAATGCCAATAAGTAGCTAGCATCTCCCAACTGATCCAAAGCATTGTAGATCTGAGGCAAAAGATATGAGTCCTTTTTGGTAATACTGTTGAGCTTCTGATAGTCTATCATCACCCATTTGGTACTTTCCTTCTTTTTTATAAGCAGAACATGATAAGCTCATGGACTCTTTGACGGTTTGAGCATCCCTTGCTCCAGCAGCTTTTCAATTTCCTTTGTAACTACTACTTTAGCTGCCCTTGATTGGAGGATCAGCCAAGACCTTATAGGGGATGATCTCCTGTGTCCAGTCAATGGACCACTCCTAAGGTCACCCTAAATCATGGTTGTTGATGACAAAAATCTCCTAATTTTTTAATATAAAGCTATTTTTTGGTCTTTTTGTTCTTCCAATAGCCCCATTAAATTCTCACGCAGTAACACTTCCATTATATTGGGCTATGGATCAACAGTTAGACCAAATTCATCAAGCGACCCAAACTTGTGAACCTAAAGGACTTGCTCAACTGGGGGGTCAAGTGTAAATATGCCATTATTTGTTGCTAGTGGATTTGCAATAGTTCATTTTGTAAATTTGCTAGCAAAATCTTGATCTTCTCATGCCTTAGGAGTATAATGCCTAGAGCCACA